>JAQGCS010000003.1:0-100678 GCA_034702105.1 Fuscozetes fuscipes
TGTGTGAAAGAAAGAATGAGAGGAGAGAGAGAGAGAGAGAGAGAGAGGGGGGAGAAGGAGAGAGAGGGGAGAAGGAGAGAGAGGGAGGGAGAGAGGGGAGAGAGAGAGATAGAGAGAAGCGAATAATTTATAAGACAAATAAAATCATTTATTTATTCAGCAGTGAATTGAGTGAAGAGAAGAGCCAAAGAAGAAATCAATGTATGGATGCAGGGATGGCCAGGGGGTTGCTCGAAACCCCCCTTAGAGTCGAAAATTTTGGAACCCCCCTCCCCTAGAATTTTTCGAAAATTTAACATTACAGGTATACCCCCCCCCTCGCGCGCGCTTGGACCTTACGTCTCTTTGTGTTTTCCAAATTTTTTACCTTGGTCCCACCCATGAGTTTTTCGCCGAGCGAAGCGAGGCGGGAAATTTTTTCGGTTTTTTGGGGGGAAATTCAACCCCCCCCCCTAGAAAAATTTTGAAAAACCCCTACCCTAGACCCCCCCCTTAGAGTCAAAAAGCTTGGCCACCCCTGGTATGGATGCAATAGAAAGAAGTGAAATGAAGACAAGAATATATTTCATGTATTAAAACTGAAAATTGGATAAAAGAAAAATCAAAATTATGTTAAGATATGTGATAAAAGAAGAAAAGATATTCGATCATAAATGGATGATAATTGCCACAAACCAGTGGTGAATCTCATTACTCCTAATAACATATTTAAAAAACAATTCAATATTTAACAGAAGTGGACATCAAATGGATGTGAAGGGAGACAATCACTACTGCATTCATTTAGTGGTCACTCCAATCAATATATTTTAATGTTCAGATCCATCACTTCCAACACTTAGACCACAATTACTATGAGTCGTATAAATTCAGGTGTTTTTGTCTCTAATGTTACGATAGATTTCACTGTAGTTACGGTTAACTCAATCGATAATTGAAAACATTTCAAAAATAAAACCCAAAACTACTCAATAAATAATTATTTCATCTGAGAATAAATAAAAGAAAAAGTGATGACAAGAGATAAAAGTGATAATAAAGACAATAATCAGAATAAATAAAGAGAATAACGATGGTCAATATTTTCACAACAAACACAATGTATATAAACACAAATTTTAAATCCTTAAAATAGTGGCCAAATATATGGTTGGAGAGAATCGCTGCCAATTAAGTGTTAATAACCAGGTCTTAAATGCACTCAAAATTATAAGCTTTTGTCGGCAAAAGACAATATTCGACACTCTATTGTCTCATTGAGATATCAGTTGACACGACATATAAGACCACAAACACAACAAACACAATGACTTAAAGACATGAATATTTGGTCGATTGGTTGAGACATACCTTCTCTGGCCTTAAGATATACAGTGTTTGCGACAATGTTTTCTAATTCCATTAATTCCATTAACCGGAGCTCTACTCCCAATGTCTGGTCTTTAGGCGATCACAGAGAAGAGCCGACCGCTGGTCAACAGTGGCCACAACCGGAGACCAAGTAATAGTTGAGCCGACAATTCATTAGTGAATCACTTGTCAAACATTGCATTCATTTCATTCAAATCTAATTTTGTTTACAATTTTGCCGTTTTTTCACTCAAATTAATCGACACTTTTTGACATAAAATTTACTCAAAAGTCAATTAAAAACAAATTGTAATCAATGAATAAGAGATGTCCTAAAAGTGAACAATTAGTCTCTGTTTATGGCATTAAATGTGTGCACAAATCAATTGCACTGAAATATCAAACCCTCAGACGATTCAGTACTGAAAATACACTCAAATGCTGTACTCAATGGATAAGCAATACTCAGACCAACACAACACTCAAATGCATACAATTGGCTCACATATACCAATAGGGGATAACAATAGGGGATATCACACATCACACATTCTCAATGCAGACCAGGGCCGGGCTCTAGTAACTTGTCATTCAATTACTTTTGCCTACACTTTGAGTCAATAAAAGTTCAATAATTTATTGATTTCCTTATTCTGTGAACCAAACTATTAAATGATAAGTGATTTCAAATAGTTATCGAAGACTAGCAATAATTCATTGAATTGGTTGAGCTCTCAAATAGTCTCAAAGAACCAGTTTATGACACTTTCAATGCTTCCATAACTAATCATAAATGCATTTGAATTGCAATCGATTTGTTGCAGACTTTGACAGATATTTAAATGCTCTCAAATTAAACCTGAGTTTTAACTCTTAAATGCTTTTATACAAAATGCTTCAATTTATTGAAAATAAGTTCTAATCAAATAGATGTTGCGCTTGGGTTAGGGGGAGGACTCGACAAACCACTTGTGCGACACTCACCTTTTGATCTGCAATGTCGCTTTAGGTGTGCTGTGCTGTGGTAAGCGCCCACATATTACCGCTATTTTCAAACATATTTCAATTCTAAAACAATTTTATTTGAAATCCGATAACTTTTTATTGTTTATAAATAAATAAAATCAAAACAAAACTCAAATCAAATATAAATATTTTAAGTGAATTCATAACTCATATCACAATTGATTGATATCCAAAAATTAAATCAAAAACTTATATAATTGTCATTATTTGCCGTTTGAATGACAATTAATACTTTAATTAATATTAATATGCATTTAATTGATATAATTATTGTAATAGTGATTACACTGAATGTAAAAAATTATAGATTCTATGGCTCTCTCTTTGCAACGATTGTATAATTATTTAAACAATTTATAAAACAATATCAACAACGAGTGGATGTGTGACCCAACAAATACTCACTTTGTCTTAAGACTTGGTCATTTGCAAATATCTTAAAACTTCAGAATATGGCGAATCGGGTTCACTCACATTCTGAAATGTCAATCGAAACGCTTCCCGGTTTTGCTCCGTTTTTAACTGTTTAGAGAAATTGTTTAATAATATAATTGCTATAACTTGCAACTTGCAATAAAAGCTACTGAAATTGATTGCTTACTTCATTGTAAAAATTGTGACAAACAATGAAAAATAACTGTTTGTCCGACTCTTCTAGAAATCCAAAACGAGTCAAATGATACGCAAATCTTATTAAGAAAATTAAAGTAAAATAAAATTAAATTACATTTGAGATCATATCATACGAGCAACGAATCCATTGATTGACAGAAGAACTGATCAGAAAAGAGGTGAGCGACCAAATGGCTGATGAGAGCGGATGTAATTGAGTAAAGCTGGAGAGCGACAAAATGACCCAATCGTGGACTATATCTAAACGCGATTCTGTCTGAAGTCTATTGAAAATCTGTGACATAATCATCCAAACGTTGCATTAATTGCTATATTTTAACCAAAATTTGAATAAAATACCACAAATAAAATATTGGCCAAATGTTTTGAATGGGTTTGTTGGCCCGATAGGAATTCACCAATGCACTTGTTAAGTATGTCCTGAGTTGGGAAAAACACACACAAAAAGTGGGGCAATGCTTTGCATATTTCTTGTGCTTCGAAGGAACGACAAGTTTTGAGCCTCTCGAAAATTACAGACAACTTCTCCATCGCCAGCAAAAACTCTTCGCTGTCGTCCATATTTTTCTCTAAATCGAGTCCAACAGATCCAACTATAAAACAGAATTTCAGATTTGAGTTTATTAATTGTCACCAAATAATTGGTACCGAAATAAGTGGCCGACAAAATCAAATTGAAGGCCAAAAGAGCGTCCAATTGACAGTTGGAAGACTTGAACCGATCCAAAGCTGACTTCACGATTAAATTCGATTCTTTTATTGAAAATTTTTCGCAAAGAATCAAATGCTCCAAACTATTGGCCACTAATTGATATACTTTTGAACTCTTGTCAATCAATACTTTTAAAGAGAGCTTTAAAACAAAAAAAATTAATTTTCGCCAAATATTGGAAAACTAATCAAATGGATAATTAATTACTTGAAATATCTTCTGAGAGAATTCACTTTCGGCGAAATCGTCGACAAAGAACTCAATCAAATGAAAGGCCAGTTTCCACATCTGTTCGATATGTTCTGTGTTATGACTGCTCGGACTAAAAATCAATAAATGATTTACATATTTAAAGAGTGGGCAGAATATGAATAAATTACAGGTTAGTGTCTGATAGATGCTTAATGATGTAATCGGAAGCTATGGGCAAAAATACAGTTTCTTTTCCATTAGCGCCCAGTCCGCGAAATTCAAGAATATATTTGAGGCCGTGAATGGCTGCGATTCTTGTGGGCAGATAATGACTCTTCAGACAAAGCTCTACTGACTTCTTACACTTGTCGACAATCTGTTCGCTTTCCAGACCCAACACTGCACTCGATTTACAAATACCAACAATTAAATATTGAGACATTATTTCATCCTCAGATATCTGTGCCATTCTTTGAAGTTCAAGAAAAGTGTCTAAAAGCCATTCGAATTGCATTCTCTCAGTGAATAAATCAGACAAAAGAACAATTGATTTGCAAATTTCTGTCAATAATGGCAATTGAGTTGTCTGTTGAGCCGATAGAAGCTGTCCGTAGAGGTCGAGGAGAAAATGTAAACACGAATGTAAGTCGATTTCAGACTTTTCTTGATTAGAAGATAGACTCTTGTTGTTATTCAAACCATTAGATGGACTTAAAGGACTGTAATCTGAAGATGATGAAGTTGAGGACAAGGAAGGCGACAATTCATTGGGGTTTTGTGTCTTAATTGGGAGTCTAAGTAATTCGACGGATATCTGTCCGAAATCATAAACATTTTGATCATTTTCGATGTCGATTGATGTGAGAGAACTAATCGCTGAAAGAAGAGGTTCGCGAACTAGTTGCAATTTGACGCCATGGTTTGAGTGCAGAAAAGACGGTACTTTCTCTGTCTTTTGTTTAATGAATTTACTTCTGATAGGATTTCCCGGTTGTGGAGAAAGAGTTGACAAAAGAAGTAATTCTGATATGGCTTTTGTTGTAGTCATACATATATTTATCCTTTCAAACAGTTCTTCATTGAACTCGACATAAGCGCTGTTAGCCCCTAAAACACCCAACAATGACATCCAGATCTCTTCAAACTGAACCCTACAAATCCAGCCTAAACTCATGACTCGGAAACAAAACTGATCCAAAATGTCTTTGAAGTGAAGAAATTCTGAGGGGATGGTCGGCACAACTGTTTCAAAATCACCAGAAAAAGTGAAAGTCCATGCGCTGTCATTTTTGAAAGTCCAGACCGAAACGGGAACCATAACGAAGCTGTTGACCAGAGGAAGACGGGCTGTCAATAGAATCACTTTCTTCAATAGATTACTAATAGCCGATGGAATGTGCGGTAAATTGTTTTGTTTGCTTTCAACAAAACAAACCAATTGCGCCAAACGTATGCACGCCTTATGCGGATGTTTCCACTCAGGGTTTTCTCTTTCAGCTTTGATGAATTTATCCGGTTCTTCGAATTTGGGTAAATCACCGAAAACTATAACAAATATGAGAATTAAAAATGTAATTTAAATCACTCTTTAAATGCATACAACGCTGTGTCAATGAATGGATGGCCGATATAAGAGAGCACTGGTAGCTTATATTCTCCGTTAACGATAGATATGAGAATATAGAATTACAATTAAGGGCTGATCTGATGATTCTGAGGTTAACGATTAAATGGACAAAAGACATGCTTTCGACCACTTCTGACATGTATTGAATTGATTCCGAATAAAGAACAGATATTCTCAAAATATTCGGCAACAGATCTGAAGCAATACTCCGCTCTGAATGATGGTCTAAAAATGCCAAGAACCCAACCGATAATTTAAATAAATAGTTCCAAAGACTGGTTTGACTGAAGAGTTCGATTAATTTGTCGCGATGTCGCGCTTCCTTTGGAGTAATCATTTCTGAGTGAGGTAAAAATGGAAAGTGAGGAACAGGTAGTATTGATATGAAATAACTGATGTGTTGTAGAACTGCATTGAGAGACGCTTTTAAAAGATTGATTCGATTCATAACTACAGAAAACATGATTTTGGTATTAGTTTTGTCTTCTTCGACGAGACTGTGTTCACCGAATTCGATACATTCGCCCAATATTTCTAAAGCGAACTCTTTAGAGGAAAGAATCGAAACTATCTCTTCATAGGACAGTCTATTGAGCAGTTGAGCCGCTTTGTGGCCTTTCGTATGTTTTCTGCAGTATTTGGTCAGAATAGTGAGAAACCAGTCCTTATTTATCTCTGGAATGTTTGTGACTAAAGTGCTGTCAATCAATGGGTGAGAAGTTTGTATTTCATTGGATTCGTTGATATCATTTCTGAACGATTCCAATATCGATATCAGTTTTGAATATCGAAATGAATTTAAACAAACAATCAATTTGTCAAAATCTTGAGCCGAAAATTGATTAGATATTTGAGTTGAAGAATAAGATTCGTGGGGAGTACTCAAAGAATTGAGTCGCTTCAGAACCAGATTCTGTGCTTCAGTCAGAAGCAAATAATTTGATTGAAGCGAACCGTTTGAAAGGATTTTCTCAATTAAGAAAGAGATGAGTGAAACCGATTGGGAGGGATGTACTCTCTCCAGACAGTTGAGTAATCGTCTCAAAAAGCTGGCGTTCTTCAGATTGTCATCACATCTGGCATTAATCGCTTGAATGAATAAACCGCTCGACGCAGAGTTTCGATGAATAGCACTAATGAATTCACTGACTGGCAATTCGTGACACAGTTTTATTATTTCATTGATATTCTGAACTATGAGCCATGTCATGTGCTCCGCGTCGTTCATATTTTCACAAACAAAATCGCAAAAAAGTATGAGAGACCCCCTTCTGATTATTTCAATGCTTGGACAGAAAACCAGAGTTGTCTTCACTTTGTTGATACTTCCTCTTCGTTTGTTACCTGGCTGACTTTTAGAATTAGCGGAACTGATAGCGCTACTCGGGTCAGGTCTAATCAAGTGATTCCAAAGTCCGTCTTCATTATTGTCTTCATAGTTAAGAAGCATCAAAAGGTTGAACCACTGAAGTGCAAGTGTCGGGCATTTGCTTTGAATATTCAAAAACGAAGAATTTGTTTTATTGAGCGAAAAGCCATTCAAATAACTATTGATTTCTTGAGTCTCACAATCATCAGATGTATCACAAAATTGGTTCTTTTTAATTAAGTTCATGGCCGCTTTAGCCACACGTCTGAATGAACCCGATTGAAACATATGAGTTAGTATGAGCATATAATTTGCTAATTGTTGGGTCAAAAACTCCGAATGACTTCTGATGTCTTCATACAAAGAGTTGGATCGGATGACTATCTCATGACTGCATAATTGGATTATTTGCAACAAATATTCGGCAAACATTTCTTCCGATTCCAAAGTCAACGAATCATTTCTATTAGTGATTGAAGACATGTGGAATGGAATGGCATTTGTCGACATGAAAGAAGAGGTCGGAATAACTGGAAGACCGAATGGCCCAATCGTTACAATAGAACTCTTAATCTCTTCGAGTCGGGCCAAAACTACTTCTTCTTTCACCTGAACTATCAAAAGTCGAAGAATAACCACAATCAAAGATGTCCACCGATGGAAATAATAATAATTATCAGTGATGTCGGGCTGAGGGGCAGCGAACAAAGCTTTCAAAAGTATGTCAACCGGTCTGAAAACACTGGGAGACACCGATTCAAACAACTGATGTAAAGAATTGAGTGCATCATAAGAATCGATTTGAATCGTCTGTTTTACTAATTGTGGTAATAATGTATCTGTTATTTGTCGAGAAATCTTTTTCCATTTTTCTTCGCCGTCTTTCTTACTTTGTTTCGTTACAATCACTAGAATTTTGAGAATTCTTGGAAACTGCACTAATTTAAGACAATTGGCGACAATCACTTCTCTCTGAGCTTCTAATTCTTTGCTCGAATCAACTTTTGTTGCGTTTCTTAAAAGGATCAGATCCTCAACTATTGGCTGTAGTGAAGGTAAAGCAAACTTTTGCGGGTATTGTCCACTGGCGAGGATTCCGTCACAAAGTTGAATTATTTTAGGAATACCTATTATTGTCTTCGAATGATATCTTTCATACGACAGAAGAATGAGAAAGAAAAATAAGTGTCCAATCAATTGGTCGTATCGATCGAAGTGTCCGTTTTCTATGAACTCGAACTGCTTTAACACGAATCCAATGAATATCTGTTCCGAATCGAGTAAACAATAATTGACTCTCAACTGAACCAATTGTGACAATAAGTCGAGAACTTCGCACTGGAAGGAGACATCACTCGTAATTGTGTATTGTTTTAATGCTTTTATGACAACCGGTTCAAAGAGACGGATGTGTGAAGTGAGCGATGCCTTAGAGTTGAGACCCGAAGAGGTATTGTTTTTATCCAAAATGAGTGAAACCCTTTTTTCAATCTTCTTCCTGAGCCAACTCGAAAATGTAAGCTCCGATTCTTCAGTTGAAGCAAAAGAAGAGTTCAAACGTGAAGACATCAAAGCATAAAATTGAGTGAATTTTGTGTAAGGGTGGGACAGACATGTATTGTAAAGTCCTCCCACTTCTAAGTAGTTGGATATTCCGCTCAAATGAAGTGAAGTTCTATTAGGAGTTGAGTTTTCATTTGAAGTCATCTCTTCTTCGACTACTTCTTCATCGGTTGGCTTATCGTTTGTGAATAAAACGATGAAATTTGTTCCGAAAATAGCCTTAAGAAGTTGTCTTACGTTCCAAACCGAAAGACTCGGTTCTAAATTGAATACTATTTTCAAATAATGAAGAATCTCTTCGACATATCTGCTGATGAATTTAATAGTTGGCAGTTCCAGAAGACGCCCCAAAATAGTTAGCGTCGCGTTGAGAAGAGTAGACATTTTGTCTGCTTTTAAATCAATAGAACTCTTATTAATCAGATATGAGGACCGAATTAAATCACTGAATCGGAGTAAGAGTCCGTTTGAACTAAATTTTGTCAGCTTTTCTTTGTCTGTCTTTTCCGAATCATTCTTTTTATCATTTTTCTCAATGAAATCAGACACTTTTGGAGTGACCCTTTTCTTAATTGGACTCAGGGGTGAATTGGAGAGGGACTGAATAACTGGCATTTTATTATAATTGGTTATCGAACTCATGAGGTTTGTTGTAGTAATCGGTTCGTCGATAATTGAAGAGTAGATATTCATTATTCGTAATAAATGTGTGAAAACACTTTCTAATTGTTGAGCCAATTGTGGACAGGAATGAGTTATTAAACCCCAGTCAAGCTCAAGAGTAACGGCTTTGTTAGTATTGAAACTCATTTTTATCAGATTATATGACAATCCCTCCAAAAGATTTCCGGTCAGAGTTAATACATTTTGGTGAGCGCTTAAGTCCAACAAAATCAATGGGTTTGTCGTCAATAATGTGATGCAAATATTCAATAATTGTGTTGAAACTGAGTTCTCTGAATAATAACAGTCCCAACAATTCGGGTATTCTGTTGGCGGATATTTGTTGGACAGAACAGTCAATGCATTACAATAACCGATGAGAGCGTGTCTGTCATCCAAATTAAATTTTAGGCCATTCACTAAATCCAAGACAACAATCGAAAGACTAGCTCTCAATAAATGATTAGAATTTGAGACTAAGTTTTCTGAATTTAGCGGATTTGCAAAAGCTTTCAGTGGAGGAACAAAAGAATCAAATTCTTTGAGCCCAACATCTCTTTCGGGCATATTTCTGATGGTCTGCTCGAAAGCAATAGCAGTAATTGAATCACTGTCTGAATGAACGACTGGAGTAAACAATTTCGGAATCAAACTGTTTGACAGCAAATAAATTCAAATTAATTATTAATCAATTGAAACCTCAAAAAATGGATTACTTGGACAGAGCGATGGCAGTCGCGTCTCGTACTCGAAAGTCGTCGTCACCGATGAGAGAGTAATAAATTTCATTCAATATTCTCTTTTGTAGACTTTTTCTCTTAATTTGAACTCCATTTTTAAACTGGGATTTTAATGATTCGAAATAATGAATCACTTTATAATCGATAGCAGAGAAAAGGTCCACGAGTTCGGCCTTTAATTAGAAATCAATTTAGAAATATAATTAAATTAAGCGAATGTACTTTTATTAGCCAATAAGAGTTGTGCCTGAGTTCAATCAATTGCTCCATTAATGCCAATGTAGTTAAATTGATGCTATCATTAGATTCTAAACATTCTTTGAGACACAATTTTAATCCATTCAAACCATATTTGATTGCCATCGAAGAGTTTTGCTCATCGAATATAATTGTCGACAATTTGTTTAATAACTCTTCCAAAGCGGGGACTTCTAATAAAATGTTAAAATTCGTAAAAATGAATTTATAAATATTACTCAATTGAAATAAAAATAAATACCCGGATATGAAGAGAGCGAACAATTTCTGAGCAAAAAATCGTTAAAACTTTTGGGTTCCTTAAGGACTTCATTAATAAAATTGCCGATTATTATTGCAATCTGTCCCTTGATTTGAGGGTCAGAATGTGTTGAGTATTGAAGGATATCCCATATCTTTTGCGGGGATTCACCTGAAAATTGTTTGAAACTTCAATAGTTTTGCAAGGTTAGAATCAAAATAGTTTTACCGGTTTTGATCTGCGATTCACTTTCAATAAACATTTCTATTATTAGAGTCTTTGGCTGAAGACGTATTATGGCTGCAATACATCCCAACGCCAATGATTTGACACTAACCCGAACCAATCGATCAGATATTAAGTGTCCATTAGTTCCATTCAGAAGAAATTGACTGCAAATAAGTCGAACACAATATTCTAAACAACTTATGTTTTCACTTAAGAAGTCGCCGATGCATCCGATCTTCATAATTGACAAAACAATTGTTATATTTATCGTAATCTAAATTAAGAAATGCTTACATTAAGTCGATCTTCGATAGCATCAAAAGACATGTCCGTATAAGAGGGCGATACTTGAAAATCATTGTGATCTTCTCCATCAACAAAAGTCAGTTTTGTTGTCACTTGAAATCCGATGGAAGAATGTCGACTCATCGTTTGTTTTATGGAATCTGTTTCTGGATCTGAGACTCTTCTTTTGTCGATTTCTATTCCTTTCATTTCAAGATTTATGCCATAGTTTTCAGTTTCAGAGGCGATATCACTGCCATTGAATATGTCAATCGATTTGGTCAACTGTTCCGATTCAATAAACCTTTGAAAGTTATGTTCAGAATAAGAGAGACTTTGATCTAATTTGTCGTCGAATGAAGTGACGCCATGAATGTTAACCACTTCATCGTCGACTAACGATTCGACATTAATTGAAGAACAACTTAAAGAATTATTGCTTTGCATCCGACGACTGTTTCGATGCAATGATAGCATAGGAGACGCCGGAGAGGAATGAATGTAAGTACCGATTCTTGATTTATCGATACCCTTAGGATCAGTCAGATACGGAAGAATAAGTTTTGGAGGAGTCTTCAGCAGTTGAAGCAATGCTTCCAAAGCAGAGACGATAACACTATTGTTGTTATTATAGCGGATGTTATGTAAAATCAATTCAAACGTTTGCAATAAGTTTTCAGTTATTGTGTCGTAATCTTTGGCCATTAGTTCCCTTTGCTTTTGAGTCACACCAAAAATATTGAGACTTTCGTATTCAATATGAGATGGAATGTCATATAAATGGGGTATCATATGCTTTAGACATAAGAATACTCCGACTATTATTCTTTCAGATGTCTGCGATTCCAGGGAGTTATCATTTGTCTCTGAAATGGTATTCAATTGATTCAATGACTGAAGCAAATGAGTCAATAGCCATGAAAAGAATATCTGTGGCTTTCGTGAGTATTGACAGATCACAACCAGAGATGAAGCGGCCGTTCGTCGCACTGAAGGCATCACAAACTGTAGATTTGGTAGAAATGCATTCAAAAGACTAATTATCTCATTATCAGAAGCAAACGGCGCCAAAACCGGCATTATTTTGGTCATTGCTGTTTGAAGAGTTTCTTGAATCAAATCTTCTTCTGTTCGTTCACTAATTTTGACCAAAGATGGGAACAAATTCAATACATAGGGCTTACACTTTGCGGGACGCGTCAAATGAGACAAATCTGCGAAACGACTTAATGCTGCCCTCAGACTACGGGACGAACCATTTTTCTTGATTTCTTTATAGAGTTCCACTTGGATTCGACCCAATTGTGAATCCATTAAATTCTTAATCGTACGGTTCAGACACTCGTTTGCAGTCATTCGGACGTCAGAATCGGAATCATCACAACAGGCGAGGAATGTTTCGATGGCTATTCCCAAGAATTTCTGAAAATCCTCGATATTTCTAAACATAATTTTAAAGAGTTTTCACAATAAGTCCACAAATAATTATTTTACCTCAAAGATGGACAACAGATGATATCAGCGATTGTATTGCAATGCATTGTCTTCTCCTTCTTCGTGAGAGACGTCTCTTTTTTACTAAAAATAAAAATTATTTCCTTTTAATCAATAGATTAAAAAATCATACATAAAACGAGTGGACACAACCGCCTCTTCTGGTCTATCAATCGGTGTCTGAATTATTTTAAGAGCTTCAAAAGCTTTAACCAATTTCTCAATTGAAGCCATTGTAGAGATATTTAATAGTTTAGATCAGTTTATTGCAATCAATGAGACATTAAAAAATATCTATGCGTTATATCCATGAACTTTAAATAAATAATTTGATTGAAGCGATAGTTTGAGAGACACTAATAAACGCCACAAAAATAACAATAATAAACACAAAACATTTCGTCACTGAATGCCTCCAAAAATCAAATGCCTTTTAATAAAAGCTCACACTTTGATTCAATTAAGACATTTATGGTCTAAACGAAACACTTTTGAAATGTATCTCAGATTTTAATATTTGCAGACAATCTTCATCTAATCGATTATTAATTTAAACTTTTTAGATATTAGTTATTAATTCATTAAACATTTCACTAAATGTTATATTTCCACCCCTTTCAAGTTATTTCCTATAGTTTATGAAGAGCTCATTCGTCTGTAGTTTAATTTTGAGCGCAAAAAATATAAACTAGCAAGTATACTCTTAAGTGGTGAGGAGGTCTTCAATTTAAAATGAATTTAGATCAGTTCACTGATAACCCAATTAATGACTTTACTTTCGAGTCCTCGATCCCCGAAATGGCCAAAAAACAGGAGTGTATTGTGGGCATCGATGAGGCGGGAAGGGGTCCCGTTTTGGGTAAACAACAATTTATAGTCATTTTTCATAATTAAATGCACTTTAGGTCCAATGGTTTATGGGTTGGCGTACTTCCCTTTACCCCTGGAAAATCAGTTGAAGCGTTTAGACTTTGCAGGTCTTCACTGATATTTATAAATGGTTTGCGTTAATCAAAAATTGTATGAATAGATTCAAAGACATTAACTGAAGAGAAAAGAGAGGAAATATTCGAGAAAATTGGTAAAAGTGAGTACAAAGACATCGGTTGGTTGTCAACAGTGTTATCGCCCGTCACTATCAGTAACTCAATGTTTAAGCGGTCAGTAATTGACTAATGATTTCAGTAGTAATACAATTGGTTTGTAATTTAGATCGAAATACAATTTGAATCTCTTATCTCACGACACGGCTATCGCTCTCATAAGAAAAGCCCAACAAAATGGAGTGCGGGTTAAGAAAGTGTTTGTCGACACTGTGGGTCCGGCAGACAAATATGAGATCAAACTAAAGGCATTATTCCCAGAGCTCACCATAAAAGTTGCCAACAAAGCCGACTCTATTTACCCAATAGTAAGCGCTGCATCTGTCTGTGCCAAGGTGATTCGCGACAGAGTTATCACTAAATGGAAGTTCATTGAACCTAATGTACAATTTTCTCAACAAGATTATGGTTCAGGATATCCGAGCGGTTAATACTTTACTTAAAACAATAGCATTGATCCAAATCTTAATTTATTTGTTTAGACCCAAAAACCAAAAGTTTTTTAAGCAAAAACATGGATCCAGTGTTCGGTTTCACTACATTTGTTCGGTTCAGTTGGTCTACAGTTACAAATATTCTCGAAGAAAAAGCCGTTAACTGTGAATGGTAACTGTCAATGGTCAATCAAATTGGCAATTATTGACTCATGTTTATTTTAGGGAAGAAGAGGAAGAGAAAGTCAAACCTGAGGTCAAATCCACTAAAAAGATATCAACTTATTTCAGCGCTCAGAACAAACCAAACAAAAAACAAAAACTTAGTTCTTTTTTCAAAGAAAGAAACTTGCAAATCGTTTCCAATTTCGATGAATTTTAATTCATTTTATTTTTTTATATTAATAATTTTAGTTTTTCTTAATTTTAATGATTTTATACTTAGTTCTCACAATCCTTCGCATATTTTTTCGACGACCTGTCAATAGAAGTGATAATTGCATGAAATCAATGTTCAAATTAAATGATATTCTCATAAAACATACACTCATTTCCATCATAATTGGATCAATACATCGATGAACAGTACTTAACAAAACTTCATCGATCAGAAGGTAAACCAAACTGAAGATTAATATCCAAATGAATTAATCAATATTTAAGAAACTATTTGAGACATACTTTTCATCAGAAGCAAAGGGCCAGACGTGTGTCTGCAAAAAGTAGGCGTCGACTTGCATTTGCTGCAAACCATAGCGACTGAATGTCGACAAACGGACGCATTCTATCAAAGTCTGAATAATTGGATCCATTAAATTACGAACAATACAAACGATTGACAATTACTTTGAGTCCAATTTTGATTATTCCCGTCAGAACTGAAAGCCGAGAGAACTCAACGCTACCGAATATTTCTATTCTTTCAGTGAATAACTTTTGAATATTTGACATAAGACTGTTGTCGAAAGTGCTTCAAAATTAAAAAATTATTAACGAATTTTAAAACCCAATGAGTCAAACCTCGGGCCGTAAGCGCTCCAATTGGATGATTTGTTGGCCGAATGTCTGCCCCCTAAACCTATTGCACTGAATGTTCTGCGGCTTCTGCTCGAATCAGAACTCCGTTCGAGTCGAAGCCCTTCTTCATAGAGTTGTCCCACCTGTGCATCCATTTCTGCGACATCTTCGATTACTCTTTTCATTACAGAACGAACAGATCGAGGCTCTACTGAACTTAACCAGTCTCTGGTCTCAACACTTTTCCTTATCATTTGAGAGATGTTGTGTCCCTCTAATCTTACGAAATGGTTGAGCAGTTTCTGAGCCGTTTCATGAGCTTCTTTGCAGAGATCAGATGTTGGAGTCACTCGTGTACTGCTGTTTGTATAGATATTAAACTGTTCGTCAGTGAAGGACAGCACATAACCAATGATAGAATTGTCGAAATCTAAACAAAGTCTTGACAGAAGAAGAATTAGTTGTGAGGGCGGAGACGTTGCCGTCGAATAGTTTTTCTCGTAATCCAAAGAATTTGAGAGAATGTGTCGAATAAATCCGATGACAACTAATTCTCGAACTAATTTTGTGCCGAAATTTTGCTGAAATTGAGTTTTGGCAGCGAATGTTACTTCAGGGTCAGTGAAAGGCGTGAGTCCGGCCACCACTGACTTAATTAATTCACTGATTGATGTCTGCAAAGTTATTAACAAATCAGATAACGTTTGCTTTTCAATACTTATAGTATTTATTCCAATCGATGAAGTTCTTGATGTGACCGTTTGAGAGGAGGTCGCACTCAGAATGGAATGCCTAATATTTGTCAACTCTTCCTGATATTTGACTTTAAGATGAGACAAGAAGTGTTGGCAGTGGTCTTCACTGGCCTTCTCTACGATATCCATGGCTTTGACAGAGAAATCACTCAAATTATAGATTCTATTTAAACTCAGAAGTCTTCGATAAAGTCTGTCGAGTGCTCTGACAAACAAAACGGTATCGTTTGCGGACTTCTTTTCCGACTGAACTCTCGTTAGAATTCTGTCAAAAAACAAATTCATGTTTTTGTCGACAAATTCTCGTAAAGTGTTTTCAATCGGTTGTGTCGATTGACTCGATTTACTGAATGGCTTTTGAATAAAAATGTCGGAATAGAATGTTATCGAAAGGGAAAGAGTACTAAGAAATCCATTGCAAGCGATGTCTATGTACTCCAGAATATCCTATAATTAAAAATTCGTTGAAAATTAGCACAGAATAAGTGTTACATACCATAACAGTTTGCAAATCATCAGAAGTATTACTCAATGACTTCTTGGCCAAATTGTTTTGATAGTCGAGTTCACTTAAATTGGTTTCTAATCGTTTATCAGACCTTCAATTGAATGTTA
Source organism: Fuscozetes fuscipes (assembly GCA_034702105.1). Lineage (NCBI taxonomy): Eukaryota > Metazoa > Arthropoda > Arachnida > Sarcoptiformes > Ceratozetidae > Fuscozetes > Fuscozetes fuscipes. Next base: position 16,306 of record JAQGCS010000003.1, read on the forward strand.
ATCATAGGATATAATCAATTTTACAAAGACTTACATCGATAGGTATTCCTCACAGAGCTTTTCTGTCGGTTCCTTTAGTTTGAGTAATAACTCTATGCTCTCATTCAGTTGATTGGGAGATGCCTTCCATCCGAAACATGATTTAGAATCAAAATGTATGTAAAAATGGAAATACCTCTCTGTTAGACAGCTGTTGATATAGTTTTTGTTTCAATTGGTCAACAATTGTAAGGCTTTCATCTTTAATGGCCTGAATGGAAGGGAAGTGCGAGTATTGGTTTAAAGTTTTTTCAGCCCTCAGATAGTATTTGACGGCTTCGTTGTAATGGTTTTGTTCAATAGATTCGCGCATTTTTGGCGACAATTCAAACAAGAATTGAAGTCTTGTGAGCACTTCGTGAGTGTTCGCCAGTTTTGATAAGTCGTTTCGCCTTCCCTTCAAATTGTCTGATATCTCTTCACTACTTTTGGTGATCACTTCCATGTTTTTGGACAATAGATTCAATTCTTCTTCCATTTTATCAAAATGTGAACTCATCTGAAGAGAAAACAAATGAGTGGAATAGTTGGAGAGAGGGGTCGGCCTTACTTTTTGTATGGTTTCTGTGGCACTAATGAATTTGTTATAATTCTCGTAAACCAAAGTTTGCATTTCACTGTCCAACGACTGGATCTGTTTGTAAAGTGTTTGCTCGCATTCCATTAGTTCCGATAAATTACTTTCTTTCAACAACTGTTAAAACCGTTAATTATTAAAACAAATGTTTATAATTGGGTTTAAATCAATTAAAATATACTTTATTCAAATAGAGATCACAATTAAAGTCGGCGCTGTCGATGTCGAACGGGTCGCAAACAGAAGAGCCATTCCTCTGTTGGTCGCTATCATTGTAATGTTGTTTAAGAATACCTCGACCTCGAGGTCGACTCCCATTCATATTTGCACTCATTTCTATCAAATTTAGTTCAATAAACAAACTCTAATCGGAATCACTTACCATTTGATGCCATTTATTGCTTGCATTTTATTAATATGACTCAAAATATTAAATTTTTCCTCAATAGATATAATTGGTTTCATTAAAATATTATTTTTAAACAAATGTTAAAATTATTTAAACATATTTGACATTAAAAGAGTGAAAACATGATTAAAATGTAATGTTTTGTGTGATGTAAACAAAAGTGTAAAACACAGCAAACGAGTGAACGAATGAATGCTTTTAAAAAGTAATGCATTGAAGTGTCATTTCAGGTGTCAATCGACTCTTCATTCTAACACTTATCCAATCATGTGATGACTAACTGACTGACTGGCAAGATGATTTACACCAAGGTAAAAGTAATATTTCACAAAGTTTTTACACTAACCACTGTCCTTTAGTAGCTAGGCAATTCTTGTTTGAAAATTGGTTTGCAACACTTTAATGCTAATCATTTACAAATTTGAATCGTTCAATCAAGGTGACTTTTAAAATAAAATTAGAATAACAAAACTTACCATTGAAAAATTGCTGATTTTAAAAGATGTGTTTGGCCGTAGGAGTCAGAAGCACCAAGGCTGCAGGAGTATTGCTATGAGCTGTGACTCCTGCGGCGCTAGTACTTAGAACTCTGCGGCTTTCATCACATGTCTTGAGTCGACTGTAAAGCACTCACTGAAGACCATCACAAGAATATACTCGAAAAGAGACAAAACATATATTTTATTGTTAATTTTTAGATTAGTTTTGTCCCACTATTGGCCAGAATTTAATGAGTGGATTGACTCACAACTCTGCATATTTAACTTTGGCTGAGCTCTCACTCTATTTTCAATGCTATCAAATGTTAATTCAATTGATGTTAATGAGGAAGTCGGGGATAAAGATGAATGAGCACAGAGTCAGAAGCACTTATTTCTCTAATATGTGTCTCATTAAATGCTCTTAAATATTGGCTAAAATTAATGTAATAATAATATTCAGTTATATTCTAATCTTTTTTGTGATCACTCGGATTGTTATCGTTTGTTAAAAAGTGATTTTAGAGACTTTTTTTTTATAGAAACAGAGTTTGCATTTCCAACACATTTATCCAATGCTTCAAATTGGAGTCATTACGACTGATAAAGTCTCTAAGGGGCAAATTATGCCATATTTTTAACACTATTGTGTTATTTAATTCATATTTTTATTATTCCGACCTCAACCCTGCTTAATTTGTTAGCCATGAACGGGCAGTATGTCTGCGAATTGCAGATTTCCTGCAATAATTCGGTTAAGTCTATTCTATTAATTTAGAAAAAGACATATAAATTAGGCTAGTTCAAAGATTCACTACTGGTTTAAATTTTGTTTCATTAACTTATAATTTGGTGTATTTTGTATTTAAATTTAGATATTAAGCGATTCATTAGTTCTTGCTATTAACCTTTAACCTTTAACTGTCCGCTCGTGCAATTAGAAATTGAATTTCAATTTCAATTTGAAAATACGGTATAAATCAGATATTAGCTGGGGGCTATTTTTGATATTAGATTTGAGTAAAATACTTATTATTCACTCAATTGTTGACTCGAATACCGTTAAACGCATTTAAAGTTATCTAAATTTATATCATTTTGTTTGTAAGCAATGGCTCGAAATCGTAATATGAGTGAAGGGATGCAAATACTTAAAAAGCGTGGTTATGAAGAGCTGAAGCGATTGGACTCTGGAGGTCAGGGAAATGTATATAAGACCAAAAAGAATGGAATTCTATTTGCGGCTAAAGTGATTCACATCGACACTTCCAACAAAACTTTGGACGAAGACTTAAAGAGAGAGCTGTCGATCATTAAGAATGTAAAGCATCCAAACATTATTAGAGTTGAAGACATGTTTAGAACTCAGCATAAGGTCTATATTATTATGGATTTTATGCCTAACAAAAGCATTGGCGATGAAGTCGATAAAAAGGGTGAAGGGTTGTGCGAATGGAAAGCAAAGGTCTATTTCAGTCAAATAGCATTAGCCATCAAATATCTGCACAAACATAACATCGTTCACAGAGACCTCAAATTAGACAATGTTTTACTCGACCAACACTTCAATGCAAAGGTTTGCGATTTTGGCTACAGTCGGTTCATGACAAAGGATCCCAACACTGGAAAAGCAATGAAAGCCCAATCACTTGTGGGAACGCCTAACTATGAACCGCCAGAATTTTCGCTCAACAAGAATTATGATCCGCCCTGTGTTGACGTTTGGTGTTTGGGGGTCTGTCTTTTCGTTATGTTGAACTATGAATACCCTTTCAATTCAGACGAGGGACGAGAAAAAACATACCAAAAACAATTGAAATGTGTGTATAAACTTCTACCCAATGTCGAGAAAAGATTAAGTCCTAATGCGAAGGATTTGATAAAGAAGTTGCTCGAACCTAATCCAGAACAAAGAATGGATATAAATAAGGTCTGCAAGCACCCCTGGCTGCCCAACACTCTTCATAATTTGGAAATTGAATAAACATAAACTTAACATTCAATTCAAAAAACTTTCGATAATCGATTGCATTCAATATTAAATTGTTATTTGAGTTGAATTCCATTTAATTCAAAGAATTAATTGATTTTCAAAATTAAAGTCTTTTTATTATTTGTTTCTGAAAAATTGACTCAACTTTTATTATATTTCAATAAATAAGGAATAAATAATAAATAGATTAAAAGTTGTAACTTATGATATAGGCTAGATCAAACATTTCTAAACATTAATTCCATTTTTTATAAATAAATATAAATAAAAGCATAAATTATTTGGAGAATTGATTTCAGACTTTTAAGACTTTAAAGTGTTATTACTTTTAATTGTAATTTCGATAATTAGATTATTTGAGTGATTAAACTGATGATAACTAGATTATTTAAATAGTTATAGAATAAATACTAAACTTTGACACAATTTTATCATGCCGCTCTTAGATAGAATTCTTTATCCAGAACCTTTTAAAGAACGATTAAAATATTTGGCTTTTGTTAAATTGTTATTTGAATTGTGAAAACAAATTATTTCTATCATAAAGATTAGACCTAAGTATGAATTCTCATATGTCTGTTCAAGTTTCCGGACTGAGAGAACCGAAGCAGACAGAGTTGACACTGATATGGCTTTTCTCCCGAGTGTATCCTTAAGTGTTTAGTAAGTGTGGAGCTATCGGAAAAAGCTTTTTTACAAGAGCAACACCTGTAGGGACGCTCTCCTGAATGGGTTCGCATATGAGTTGTAACGGATGACGACTGAGAAAACCTGCGCTCACAAACTGGACAGCGGAAAGGCTTCTCTCCACTATGGGTTCGGATGTGTGCCGTGAGATTCGCCGCCTGAGAGAATGATTTGTTGCAAGTATTGCATCTGTTGGACAGTTTATAACAAATTATTTTAACAAAGTTTTAAGCAAGCATACTGCAACATCACCTGTACGGTTTCTCCCCAGAATGGGTGCGCAAATGGGTTTTCAATGTTGAGGGCCGGGCATAAGTTTTACCACAAATACGACATAAGTTTGTTGAACATAAAGTAGGATCGCTTTTTTCGGACGCTTCACATGAAGTCGAATTTGTCGAATGATTACCACTTCGTTGTGGTTTACTATTCTTGAAATGTCTGTGAATATGGCAGTGATACGACTCATTCGCTTTTGTTGATGGGCTCGTCTTTTGAACGCCTTTCATATTACAAACGCTTCCGAACTCTTTCTCTATTGGAGGCAGACTTGTGTTCATATGTTCTGATGTCGGCCTAAACTCTGCGGTAAAGGTATAAGATGTGGGAGACGGAGAAAGATATGAAGGGTGGATATGATTTTGTGTTGGATGGTGTGGGGTGTGATATGGAATAGCTGTATTAGCGGATTGGCTCGAATTATTGTTTTGGAAGTTGGGAACGGAAGATGTCCACTGAAATTGTTGAGAGTCGGGACTATTAAATCCCATGGTCATATTCATTGATAGATTTACGCTCATAGAGGTTGGCATATGAGGAGAGTGTTGCATGTGTTCGGGCATTACCGGGTTTGACAAATATTGGTTATGACCAGATTGACTAGACTGAGGGCAACCACTGCTGGCAGTCATTTGTATTTGTGGATGAATTACATAAGAAGCCAATGAATGTGGGGGAGAATGCGGAACACCTGTTCCGTTGTAGGCATTTGTGCCATAAATGTAAGCGGGAGACGAAGATTGTGGTGACAAACAAGGAGTCGACGAATAATTTGAGTTCTGTATCGGAGGTCCGTTATATTGGTTTTGATGGTAATAATGCTTTGGAGACACGACTGAAGTCTCCGTCAATTCTGAAGACGACATACAAAGTCTATCGGCTTTGATATCATTCTCTTTGTTATAGTTGTCGAGCCTCCTATCAAAGCAAAGGCAGACCAAAAGATTAACACTTTATTAGAGTTGAATGTGGAATGGATTAAAATAAATCAAAACTGAGTGAACCTGACTGACCACCCAAATAGAGTACTTGACTGAGAGCCGCCCTATTTGTCACCCATAAGTGAGACAAAAGGATTTACTTACTGGCAATTTGGAGAACTACAGTTCAGTAGAGAAGACAAGGGATCCAATTCCATGACTTGAGATTCATTGGTCGCAATAAAGGATTCATCAGAATGTGATAATTGGCTGCCAGTCCAACACTCAATTGAGTGGCTCCCAGACTGATTATCGAACCACTTTGGCACAGGTTTTATAGTTTCATCGGACTCCTGAGTCTCCAAACTTTGAGCTGACGGCAAATTGCATAAAATGTAGAAATTGTTATCCATTTCTCAGCTTATATTCATATTCGGCTCAGTTATGAAAACTTGCAAATGTTCCACACTTTATATTTTTCGCTCAAAAATTATTAAAATTTCAATATTTCAATGAAAGCTTAGTTTAGGGAAGCTTTTCAAGTTTGGTCCTTTCATTGACTTCAAAAAACAAGCAAAGAATCGATTCGATAGATTCCTTACATGAAGCAAAAGCACAACTTCAGAATCAGTTCCATAGCTGGTCATCAACTGATTGCTAGTTTAAATTAAAGACATACTTCTCTTAATTTATGGCTTCACTCATAAAAGAATTGGAAATTTTGCTGAAATCAACTGATTTTGGATACTTTTAATCGATGTTCAGCCAAAATGAATGGTGTGTCGCAGTCGCGCATCCATTTCTGGTCACTGCAAACCAATCTTACGATAGTGTTGTGTCACATCCTCTAAGTTTGATTGGCTCTAAGCAAGAATCGATTTGTTTGACAAAATATAGGACTCTAATAATGTGTCCAAAGCTTTCAATTTTTATTAAGGCTTCGCTTTTATAGAAAAGCAATACTTTTCTTCTCTAAGGTTTCAAACGACATATCAATGCTTTCATTGATTCACAGAAATATATTAACCGAAAGAAAAAACAATTAATGGAAAATATAATAAAGTTTAGGCTTTAAGTGAGACATCACAACAACTATTTGCCAATTGATTAATAAAATGTTTTCGAGTATTTCTGACTGTTTTAATGCAGTCGAAGCACATTTTAAAAGAGTTTCCGCAGTCACAGCAGGTGTTGGTTAGTATATAAGTGCCGACCGATTTGTCACACATTCGTCCGATGAATTTTACAGACAGATCCTATAAATACAATCATTGCAATGGAGTGGAGCTATACTTTTGATTCGAACCGAAACCCATTTCCTATGTATTCTGTAATGTGATACCGAAATAAGATAGAGACGACTGGACAGCACTGCACTGTTCAATATCATCACTTCTAATACTAATTACCAGTCCATTGAAACATAATTTTTAGGACAATATAACTGCCCTTAAAACTGTCCCACTTCATTTCCTATAAATAACAAAAAAGAATCGATTTAATTAATTGTGATATTTGTGTGCATTTAAACGAATACAAAGACTTTATTTAATGGAAAAGAGTTAATCAAAAAAAAGTTTTTTCCAATAAATGTCATTGTATTGAAGGGTTAGCTTTATTTGGAGCCAATATGAGTTTGGGCCGCATATTGGGCCACAACGCGTGCCATGAAATTTAAATTTGGGCCAAAAATAAAAAGAATGCAATAAATTGAAAGCAATCTATTGATATGAATCTCTTATCATCTGATGTATGATTGTCTGCAGAATATCTTTTGACGGCTTTTCGTACAAAAGCAATCGGAGTGAATGTCCTCAAAACGAGTGCTCTCTTATCTCATTTGAATCAATTACAAGCAATGAAATGTACATTTCATTTGTTAGAATGCATTCTCCATTTAAATGCATGTAAGCGTTGTTTTGCAATTTGATGGTCTGAGTGAAAGGACGGGCAGACCAAGAGGCACGTGCATAATCAGCTTTGATCCTATTTGAACCATTAAAACCACTCTTTAGGGAATCTAATGCTTCCTATTTTTTATTTTCTTTGTAATCGACTGAAACCTGAAATTCTTGGAAACTTTGAGAGAACTCTATTTCTTAGTGCAAATGTTTAGACAAAAATTAGTAAATTTTAGAAATTTTGCCACCAATTAGTCTTTAGCCGATACGTGTGTTGACAATTGAATGGGTAAACAGAGAAGACAATCAAAATTAGAACTTCTTTGAAAGATATGACATTATTATTGATAAGATTCTAATTGGGATTCAATGGGTTTTATGTGAGATCTAAAAGCGATCACAACTTTAATAACTCTCTAACTAAACATCAAATGATAGAGTTGTTTGCGAGCACTAGAATCCAGGTTACACTTCAAAAAATGACTCATCCTTTCTATGGTCCTGAACTTAAATGAAAATCATATGAGAAATGATAAGTCCCAACATGTGCTCCAATAGCCAACAGCCCAATGCCATCGAAGACATGTCAATAACCTTATTGACAGTATTATAATGTTTAGCCTTAAAGTCATAATCAATTTCACCCCCTTCTCTAACTTTGATAATAGAGTGGTCAGTAGTCTTACTTTTGATTGGATTTAGACCCGCCCCTAACCAAAGGCTTATTTAAGATGAAAAGTTAGGAGCAATTGATCACAAATCAATCAAATCATTGAATTGACAACATTTCACTCAATTCTATTCCAATTATTTAAAACTTTTTGAAAAATGTATAAGTTTTCCGAATTAAGCGAATCCGCATTCGTGCACAGTGTGAGCGGTCATATCCACCACGAGCTCAGTCATAGCCATCACCCATTCGATTGGTCTCATTTGCCACTCAAGAAAAGACCGCTCAAAGAGATCTTCATTCAGGAGAACTTCATCACATCATATAAACCCTACAAATGCTCCGAATGTGGTAAACAGTTCTTTAATGGCAACAGATATCGGGCACATCTTCGCCGTCACGAAAGCAAACGTAGTGGTCGTTACCGTTGTTACGTCTGTTTCAAGACATTCGTCCAGCGCTCGAGTTTGACCACACATTTACGTATTCATAGCGGAGAAAAGCCTTTCTTCTGTACACAATGTTTCGACAGATTCGGCGATTTCTCCACATTCACCAAGCACAAAAGAATACACTCCGGAGAGAAGCCCTATTCTTGTCCTGTATGTCAGCGGTCTTTCTCTCAGAGCGGAAATATGCACCGGCACTTGAAGGCTGTCCACAGACCAGATTCGCCTTAAGTATAAACAAATAATAGATTACGCAATGCATAAGATTTACTCTTTTAAGTTTTGTTTTTAGTTCTTTTTTAAGATTAGGACAATTTAATTAACTCTTTTAAAATCTATTTAATTGAATTTTAATGTATTTTATGTAAAGTTTATAAATTTGGAATTTTTGCGAATTTTGATTCTTAGAAATGGTTTCACAAATAATATGTAAATTAATTTGAATTTCTTTTTATTCATTGAATATTTATAATAAACATAAAAACAGTTAAGTTTCGAACAATAGATTGAATACAATTCAAGTCTTGTAATAAAGTTTTTGCGAAAAAAGTTTGAATGCAATCAAAAGTAAGCCTTAGATTCAAATATTCAGTTGAGAAGAGGGAAGAGAGGGCTTTGAATAACCTATTGTTATATCATTGAAGGTTTTAAAACAGGTATGTTTAGTGAGTCCTACTCTCCACTAACTGCAGGAACAGGTAAGCCGTGTGTGAGTTCTATACTCCTCTGCACTCAGGTGTGTATTCACTGGTGTTTTCACTGATGCAGTCAACCATAGACTGCACGACACGACCCAACCATTACTTCGTTTGATGTCATGGCTCTATGGCATAGAGTCTATGCTATACCTGTGCTTCCATTGCTGTGCCGTTTATGCCGTTTTTTGGACCGAATGCAACACTCTTTTCAACATTGAATACAACGACTGAAACGTCTGTTCCTTCGCTTGTGTTTTGTTAACAATAATTGCGTTCAATGTCTTTGAATTATGTCTTAAATAATTGAAAACTACAGCCAATTGATCGCCATATCAGTGTCACTAATAGTGAGGCCTATTGTCTGCCATTCTCTGTATTATCAATGGTGTGATGGAACAGCGAAAAAGAGTTTTTACATTTTTGACATTCTTCGTGTGCACCGCATGTCTGGCCTTTTTGACAGCATCGCTGGCAACACATAAGTGGATTGTCGCCAAACCCGTCAGAATCACTCAATTCCTAAATACGAGTTCGTTTAATGAATCCCTGTCCGACTCAGACCACGATTCAGGAAAGTTTCGGGGAGAAATATATTTTGGTCTTTTTCAAGGAACCAAACTTCTCAACTATGGATTTGGAGACAGAATTACTGCCATTTGGAGTGAGTATTCACTTTTCATATATGGCTCTTATCTATAGATAATCTCGAATTCTATATTTGAGGACAAATAATATCAAATGTTTGTCAATATTTCAAACATATTGTCATCGAATTCAGTGAATTGTTTTCGTCAAATATTTGTTTAATAACTGATTTCTTTACTTTCACTTCCATTGTATTTCCCAAAATTGTCAATTATTCCAAGAACTTTGATAGAGAGCCACACTGGTAAGTTAAGTGGTAACTCTACTAACAACTTATTTCCCTATAAATCTCCTAAAATTGCTTACATTAAAAGTAATATAAATTGTTTGAAAAATTCCCGTTTTGTGAATAACTAACAAAAATCTTAAATTTGATTATTAAGTGGCAAACAAATTAGGCTTTCATTGAAGAATTCAGTGAGAAGTTCGCGAAACGACACATAAATTAAATCAATGATTGATATATCAGACAAAACTGTTCTTATGTTTGTCTAATTGTTTTGTCATCAATGAAACAATTGGTGCAAAACGACACAAGACATCAAAAACAGTTTGACGTTAGCGTCAATTGAGTTGAAAAACTAATCTCGATATGCATTTTGGTTCCATTTTAAACAAATAGCCAATTGTTGAGACAATTATCAGTTTTGAACTCCAATTGAACAAAAAGTTGTGAAAATTCAATACTCTGGTAATTATTTGCTAACAAATTGATTAAAAATCTTTTGTCTGACATCCAGTGAAACAGGAATTGTCCAGAAATCCTAATTTGATGGCATTCGGTCTGTGGCTCTTCACAATCCTATGTGTGGCCATCGCTATGGTGTTCGGTATTGTGAGCTCCGTTTTCTCGATCATCAATACTGTGATGACTCCAATCGAAGTAATTACTGGAATTCATGGATTATTCTTATGGAACGGATTAGCGGGTAATCGATTGAATAAATCATTTCTTGATAATAGAGTATTGTCTGGGAATAGGCTGACAATTGTCACTCACGAGTGAACGCAAGTCCACAACAAACCATAATTGAATTTTCATACATCAAACTCTATGTTTAAGAAAAATATTTTTAGAGTCATTGTGTTAATGGGTTTCATTCAAAGAGCATTTATTTTCTTTTCCTATAAAACTTTGTTTCGAAGTTATATTTGACACAAATGAGTGTAAATTAACATAAAACTGGTTTAATGTTCATTAACTCACCTTTTCTTATAAATTACTAAATCTGTTGTTATAATGAAATATCGTTTTAGTTATCGTTTTGATTATAATTCGTTAATTCACTCACGAAATGCATCAAAATCTCAGCTAAAACTTGTGAAAAAATGTTCGCGCATTTGATGAATGAGTTATTTAACAATTTTGAACTCAACTCGTAATTTAAAAGCAAATAATTCACAAATAGGTTCGCAACAGAAGCGAAAAGTTTTTCATAAAAAAAATCTATTTGACTACAAACAGAAAAGAGGAGCAAAACGAGTAAATCCACTAAAATTCCAAATATTTATAGATTTTTAGTTGACTTAGAGATACAATTGAAAAACATTTTGCAAACACTTCAGACTTTTAGCAGTAAAATAGTGGATAAACGGCTACACTATTGTACTAAACATATGGCTCTCAAATAAAATTCTCGTTTATATTGAATTAGATTTGCATTAATTGTTAAAATTTTCATTAATTTCATAAAACAAACCCTTATTTTGTGTATTAGAAAACATTAGTTTTAATTAATAAGAATATGAATCATAACTCTTTTGAAACGATTTGCTTGTTTTGAGTCTATCTATAATCGGATTCATTTAAGCATTAGTTTATCAGATGATTCAAATTGCAATTGAGTTTAAGGCCTGGTTTGGGGTCAAAACAGTCGTTTTGGGAAATATTTAATCTTTTTTGAATAACTTTTAAGAAATCATGAGATCTTCTCATCGTTTGTATTAAATGAGTCACTGGTTATGAGCATAGAATGTGAGCAGAGTCTAAATCCCAGGCAAATGTCACTTAGAATTTAGTTAAACATTTGAATAATGAACTGATTTGTTATCAATTTGTGGTTTAGCCCTGTTTTGCACATTTGGAGGCATCAGTTGGTTATTACAGTACAGGAACAGTCTTCGAAGGAATGTCTTAACCGAAGACGAACAGAGCGACGGCTGGACGTCAGATGGAAGGGCGTGGCTCGGATTCAGTTACTTCTTCGTTATCATAGCTCTGCTGCTCTTTGTTTTGAACATTTTATTAGTGTATTTAGCGGTGAGGCCCTGCAAGAGCCGGGAGCCCAGGACTGTGACCGACAAGAATCCCGAAGGAGTTATTATGTTATACTGATTGAGAAGAAGTGCCACTCGTTTTAAATAAATAATTGAGTCTTTATTATTATATTTAACCAAAAGATGCCATAAAACACATTCAAACCATTGTTTACATTATGTTAAATAATAGCATTCATTCCCACATAAAAACCCAATCTTTTTACTAAAAATTGTTTTTGCATTTAATTTACAAAATTACTAAACCTTTTATAAGAAAATACTTCTGAAGACTATTCGAAGACAAACCATAAATAGTTTTGTATTTCAGTCGAAAATCGTTTTCAAAGTCAATGATATGTAAATAATTGTCAACAAAAATGACGAAAAACCAAATAAATTAATGAAATCTAAAAATTAGCTAAAATTGTGGTAAAACTGTTTCGAAAATATGTTAAACTCATTTCGAAATCGTATTCATTGGTTGACATCAATACCGATTATTATTTGTTTTAAACACAGATCCCATACACTTGCCATCAGTGCTCAGACTTTTGACCAGAGCTCTACAGCGTTTTAATTCGTGTTCGTGGTCTTTGGAAAGCATTGGAAGGTATTCCGAGGGTTCGCACAGATTCTGAAAACAATTAGAAAATTAGTTAAACTTTTCATATAATTAATGGAAGTGAAGATAAAGTACCCGATATTTTTCAAAGAACGCTTTGTAACCGCCTTCGAGAAGATATATCTCCGGGTGATGTAAGTGAGGGTAAATGTCTTTGTTGTGGGAGCGGTCGTTATTGCGTAAAAAGCGAGAACTGAAATAGATGTGAGTTAGTGTCTGATAAAGAATACACCGGTACAATGTCTTACAGAGTTGGCCCCCGTTCTGATGAGAACTCGCAATGGAAGACAAGAATGTGTCGCTTTTCATCACTTGGCTTCATTGAAGCTTCGCTTTTATTGCGGATGAATTCCTGAAGAATGGCTTCCTGTGAATAGATATTTTTGGCGCCTCTGATATGTCCGCCATTATATTCATAGGGATATCTACAGTCGACGACAACACATTCTTCGATTAGATCCCTGTAATGTCCTTCGAGTACATTCGCCAATATGTCTACAGATATTGACTTTAAGTCCTGGTGTTTGCCCTGAATTAATGGGAGGGCATAAGGTTTGCTGCAGTCGCCAATCAATGAGGGAATGGCGCACGAGATCTCAACGGCCCGCTTTATTTGTGCCTCATTTGCGGAGTGGCACCGAACGAAAGGAACTGTCTTTTTTGTAGACGAAGACAACAATGAATTGCTTTTACGTATTTTGGGAACCGTTGGTTTCTTCATTGGATTTGTTTCATACGATGAAAAAAGAGGGGAACAGATAGAAGTCATCGATGAATTAGCCATCGAAGCGTCATTCTCTGAGTCTTCAGCGGATGAACTATTTTTGACTCTTGTAAAGATAGGTGTGAGGGCTGAGGAGCAGCTCTCAATCGAACTCAATCTTTCTTTGTGTGCGAATGAAAAGAAAGTGGGACTCAAGTCCTTCTGAAGAGACAAATAATCCAAATTAGATACCAATCATAAGCCATACAATAATCAATACCTCCGGTGTTGTGCTATAAGAAGAGTTGTCCAACACTTCTGAGAGACACCTTCGGGTCGGGTTTTTACGTTTGCGGTCATTGTTAGACCCGAATTGGTTTCGAGGAGTTTGTGAGGTATGACTGAAGTCGAATTCATTCTTGGTGAATTTGAGCGGATCATTGAGCAGTTGATTCAGACCCAAAGGCATCGATTCGTCATTACATTGGTTTAAACCATTGTTTTCATTGTACTCATGAAAGGCGTCCTCATCCATAAGGAAGCCATCGCCGCTCAGCTCTAAATCTTGAGACATATTTGAGCACTGAATGAGTAAATGAATAATAAATATATGAAATGACGATCGGATTTGATTTAAATGGCGTTTAAAAGGATGGACACAAGAGAATCGTTAATCGCTTTTTGTTGCTTTCATTGTATACTCGCTTCAAATCCGTTCAAAAAAGAGCGAAAAGAGTCAAACCGTTCATAAATTATTGCACTTTATTTCAATTGATTTAACTTTTGATAAATTGATTTCATATTAAATCAATTGATTTTATGCTAAATAAGAGTCAATTTAATCGATATGTTCGACAAATCTGTGCAAATGAGAGCCGATCGCAGTTTAAAGCATTTGAACGGCAATTGATTCCTTCCTTCACTGAAAGGCATTCAAAAGTTTTATTGGTTCACAACTTTTGTCACAACTCTTAAAAGCTGTTTATTATTGCATTTGAGAGCCTTTTAATCGAATTAAAGTACTTTTCAATCGTTTAAATAAGTTTTTCAAACTTTTGAATCAATTCTTAATCGGAATTCTTGCAAATCGTTGTCTTTAGGATCAAAAGTTTGAATTTTTGGGGGATTTATGAATAGAGAAGTGGAGCAAAACTATACATCCAATGAGAGACTCAACCAATTTCTAAAACTAGACTTTCCCCTCTCATGTGACATACTCGCCCGACAATTTATTTTGTAATTTGACAATGTTCACATTCATCCAATCAAATCATTTTATTTTTCAAGTAAAACATGATTAAAATATTGACCATTTTATGTAATCACTGATCATTTGATTACCTAATGAATCAATTTTGATTCAATAACTAATTTAATGATAAAATATTTATTCCCTTAAAGTTTAACTACAGAATTAGAATTTCTTTATATCTGAATCTCTTTTGGGCCTAGTACATTTTGATGCTGTAATAGATTCGTAATAGCAGTCCAGTAATATGAGATTTACCATGATAATTGACGGGTTAGGCGTTGACCGGGTTTGAACTCTAGTAGATTTCAGTGACAAATATAAAACGTGTGAAATAATAACGTAATGGTCTGCGATCTGTGACTGAGTGAGTGAGACATGACTGCAGTCATACCCTTGACTACAATCAATGTGAACAACATTTCAAGCATTTAAATGACAGTCTCTTTGAAAGACTTGTTTTGACTGAAACCCAATCAAATTATCTCTTATAATGTCCACTCATTTGCGGCTTTTGAGACATCACTTCGTCGGTAAGGATTTTGATCCATAATTTTCGGTCAAATTTATTAAAATTTTGAATAAGAAAACATTGAATTTAACGAAAGCAGCGAATCGATAGAAACTTTGACCTTTCTTATCTTCAATTTGTTTACTATATTCACAAATGATATTAACTGAAGATACTTACAATTATCCATTTTTGCCACTGATTTTCGCACATTTATTAACCTAAAGTGCAATGATTTCGTCCAAAAGGTCTGAACAAGAGTTGTGTTCGGCATAACTACACATCGACCCGACCCGCTCTTAAGATCAACAAAGATACCAGAGTCATATGTCAGGGCTTCACTGGCAAGCAGGGTACTTTCCACTCGAAGCAAGCAATCGAATATGGCACTAATTTGGTCGGAGGTGTTTCTCCTGGCAAAGGAGGACAAACACATCTGAATCTACCCGTTTTTAATACCGTTAAAGAGGTATTCATTCATAAGATTTGTAATACAATTAGTGATACAATTAATATAATTATTTGCACACAATTGTAGTCATAGCTATCGGTTCCCTATTTATATAAAGCAGTAATTGTTGTGAAGTATTTTTAAAGAATAAGTTAAATTAGAAGTGCAATCTAGTTCAATTTTCTACTTCTAGTGAATTTCAAATTAAACTAATGTCTGATCGGAATCATTTACAAATAACAGGCCGTCGATAAGACTGGAGCTAATGCTACAGTGATTTACGTACCGGCGCCGGGATGTGCCAAAGCTATTAATGAGGCACTCGATGTCGAAATTCCTTTGATAGTATGCATAACGGAAGGTATTCCCCAACTGGACATGGTCAGAGTTAAGAACAGACTAATCAAACAATCCAAGAGTAGACTTATTGGTCCCAACTGTCCCGGTATCATTAAACCGGGTGAGTGCAAAATTGGTATAATGCCCGGACACATTCATTCGAAGGGCAAAATTGGTATAGTTTCGCGTTCGGGAACTCTGACTTATGAAGCTGTACACCAAACAACTCAAGTGGGTCTGGGTCAATCATTATGTGTCGGTATTGGAGGCGATCCCTTCAATGGCACCAATTTTATCGATTGTCTCGAAATCTTTTTAAATGACAGCGAAACCAAAGGTTTGATTGTTTTTATGATTGGATTAAGAATTTTAATGGTTTTGGGGACGTCTTCACAGGTATTATACTAATCGGTGAAATCGGTGGTAATGCTGAAGAGTTGGCGGCAGAATATCTCACACAACATAATAGTGGCGCAAATGCTAAGCCTGTGGTTTCATTCATCGCTGGTCTGACGGCCCCTCCTGGCCGTAGAATGGGTCATGCCGGTGCTATAATTGCAGGTGGAAAGGGTGGCGCTCAAGAAAAGATCAATGCATTACAAAGCGCTGGTGTAACTGTCACCAAATCTCCGGCACAGATGGGATCAACCCTTTTAGAAGAGATGAAGAAGAGAGGACTCGCGTAATCTCTTTCCCCAAATAGTTTTTATTATAAATTTGGAAAATTTATTGATATTTATGTTAAGCATAAAAAACTAAATTATATTAAAGTTAATCACAAAATATTGGAATTTGTTGTTAATTAGGAGACATTTACCTCTTTTTATGCTTTAGTTTGCATTTCATTGAGATTTAAAATCATACAAAAAAAATCAAATTCAATCCAATTTTTCTTCAAATAACTGAATAAATCAAATTATATATACTTTTATAAAATTTAATCATTTAATAATCTATAATTAAGAATACCTTCTTTCTAATAGATTTCAAAGATTTTAACTTGGCGAGTTTAGTGGAACTCAAAAAAACTCCACTCCTATAAGTTTGTGTACGTATTTTATGAATATTTACTTCAAATGATTTTTTGATTTAATTATCAAACTTCTGTCAAATTAATTGTGATTTAAATGAACTAATATTTTGTTCTCATTTCAAATAAAATCATAATTTTATTTATCTATTAGTAAGTGATGTCTGAAGTAATCGGAGACAACGAAACTGTTTTAGTTGTAATCACAACAAATGTAAAGTCGTTTCCAACCGAAAGAAGATATGCAACCAATTTAACGATCGGTGATCTTAAGGCCAAACTCGAGTTAATTACCGGCGCTTCTAATGAGACGATGAAATTGCAATTATTGGATAATAACGACGAAGTAATCACTCAAATGGATGACAACGAGAGGCAACTAAAGAGCTATTTGAGTGACAGTCAGAGTAAAATAAATATTCATGTGATCGACAATACCGTCAGTTCCCAAGAATTCGAAGATTTGAGTCGAGTTCAGAAGTTTGAGTTATCTGAAGAAGAATATCAAAAGAGAGGGGAAACTTTACTGGCTTTTAAGATGAAGAATAAATTGGGCAGATTTGGCCAAACGGAAGGGGAGGCAGAGCAGAGCCATAAAGACATCAAAGTTGGTCAGAGGTGTGAGGTCACAGTTAAAGGATTTCCTAAACGTCGCGGGACTGTTATGTTTGTTGGAAATACCAAATTCAAGTCTGGAGATTGGGTTGGAGTCAAATATGATGAGCCTTTGGGTAAAAATGACGGATCCGTTGATGGCATTCGTTATTTCGATTGTAAACCAAAATATGGAAGTTTTGTCAAACCTATTGACGTAAATGTCGGAGACTTTCCCGAAATTAACTTCGATTCCGACGAAGAACTCAATTAATTATTTACATATAAATTATTTTATTTGAAATCAAAAATTCCGAAATTTTATTACATTTTTCTAATTTACGAATAAATAGAATTTGAATTATCGTTGATTATAATGGGATGCCTTCGACTGTCTCTCCTGTTATGAGTGGTCTCACACTTCAATCTCTTATATTCGGTGTTAAATATAAGAATAAATAGACTCGAAATGAAGACAACAATTGACGACAACATTATTAAAGAATCTAAGAATCGATTCAATTATTTTCTCTAAATTAATGTTTAATAGATTTAACTCACATTTATAGTCGAGAATTCCTTTATTATTCTGTTCGGCTGTTTGTGTCGTCAGATATATAAATAGTATTCCTTGTAATTGTCCCGAAAGCATAAGAAGACCAGAACTGGTCGCCTCTTGTACTGCAGGAAAAGTACATTCAATGCCTAATTCCAGTCCTAACGGGTAAGTCATAAAACCAAAAAAGCCAAAAATTGCAGAAAATGTGGCGATTATTGGCTTAACCTTCGAATAGTTCATTGAAACCATTAAACCATTCATAGAAATTGCTGTCAAACCGACGGCCGCTTTCATATAAGGTATATATTTCTTGTTTTTGTCGACCACATAACTGACTAAAGTGGAACCGACAAGACCTGAACCAATCATTATTGCTATGCAATCGCTGGCAAACCGATCACCATACTTTTTCGTTCTGAGTATTTGTTCCATTATTGTCACTAATGCTGAGAATATTCCGACCGCACATCCCATATATAAGACTAGTAAAAGATATGCCTTTTGTGTTATTAACTAAAAAAAATGATTTTTGAATTAAAAATAACTTTAAAATTAATTTGTTTTAAACCTCTTTTATTCCAATGAAATATGGAGTCGAAGATATTATCTCTGCGCTATCGCTCGGAGGTGTAGGAGGTTTAGAGGAGCGCACGAATATCAAAGTCATCAGTAAAGTTAAAATCGATGGTATACTCCATACGATACTCTGAAAATGGAAAAAGTTATCAAAATCTGTAAACTTTCAAAATATGAACTCAAACCAAGAGTGGAATTCTTTGATAATGTGTTACAATTAGTGGCGAAATAAGATTTCCTAAAACTATTCCGATTGGATTTGACATTCCGGTAATAGTTGTGGCCAAAGCTCTTTGAGTGGTAGGGAACCAGAACTCAGCCACTTTGGTCGGTGTGAATAAAACAAAAGGTTGTGCACAACCCGCTAATGCCTGTCCCACCATAGCTATTATGAATTGAGATCTTATTGAAAGCGAAAACATATTGACTACAAATTGAGCGCTGCTTAGGGCTCGTAAACCAATTCCAAAAGTGGTCAGAAATGCTCCGCAGTATATCTGAAGGAAACAACACATCAGACAACTAATGATAACAATTTTAGACTCACGCCTAACATAAGACCATTTCTGTCGAGGATCCACATCGCGATAAAACCGATTACAATCGTCGACATAAAGAATACCGACGAAAATAAGTCGATATCATTTTGGTTGGTCTGATAGAAGAGCGCTGCCCTGTCCGACACCGATGCGAATGATATCCAGATCTGAACGAAACAAATTTTGGAAATTCTTAATTTCGTGTCAAACCCTTTAGAACTGCGCTTCTAATGAGTCATTCATATGAAATAAACAGAGAACAGACCCCAGCGTTACAAATATTGATGAGTGAAACAGTGGTTAACATAAACCATCTCCGCTTATAAAGTCTTCTTTGACGGAAAGAATTAGATAATTCAATCAAATTATTGCTGTCCTCTTCCATAGCAGACCCGGAATCCGCCCATAACTCTAATTGTTTTTACTTATTGTATTGAAATGTATTTATAGTTTTGTATAATCTGTTGAAAATTGTATGCATTCTCTCATCAAATAATCAATTGATTCAAACATTGAAAGAGTATTGAATTTAAAGTATGGACTTTCACACGAAGTATAGTTAGAATTTCAGATAAGGTGAAATATTTTGATTGAGTGCTGAGCTCAATACCTACCCGTGTTTGCCGTTCCCATTGACAGGTAGGTCACAAAAGCCTTGGAGAGTTATAATTGCTATTATCTCAATGCCAACCAATCAGTGATTATGTGAGCCTTGAGTACAGAAAACAACGCATTTTTCCAAAACTTTTTTCACTTTAATATTCAAATAATGTCCGAACAGATGAACGATAATTAAAATATGAAAAACATTTTCAGATAAGGAGTGAGTCATCAAAATATTTATGTTTTACATCGAAGTTAGCAAAACTTCTGAACAAAAAATATATTCTTATCTGAAATAAGTATTTCTTTTGACAACAGTTTCGGGAAAATAAAACTTTTATTTAAATAAATTATTGAAATAAAATTGAGACCAAAATAAAAGATGAGATGAAAACTACTCAAAACTTCTCTCATGTCAAGAAAAATATCAAACAATAAGCGAAACATAATTTTAATGATTTTTAATCCGAGAAATATTTGAATTGAGAAAAAAGTCTAACAAAAGAGAAGGAAAAACAAATTCAAATTTGATTCAATTGAATGTATTATTAATAAAATTCAAATCACAAATATTGAAAACGACTACATCTTAAATATAATTGATAACAGAGCAGCGCCGACAGACCAGACCAGAGCAGGCCCGGCCTCATAGCTGCCGATCGACAATCTCTTAAATCATATAATAATATAATCAATGGTAATAATAATAATTAATATAAAGTACATTTGTTTTTATTTGTCAATTAAATATAATTTGTCGCCCAAAAGGAGCGAAACTCATTTCAAACACAATGAGAGATAAATGCTTTTTAACATTAACTTCGAGACAATGAAAGCAATCGTTTCTTCACTTTCTTTAAAGTTTTCTCAACTTTTAGTTAAAAATCAAATTTATTGGAAAAATCTGCCGAAAGTCTAGTTATTAGTGTTTTTAAGTGTATTTACAATAAATATTATAATTAATCCCAAAATCAAAATGAATTAAATATAAATTTACTTTTCACTATAATATCAGTCATTTTTTTTAATATTTTAATTAAAATTTAAAATCTATACTAAAATTTCAATAAAATGAACGGATTTTCCTAAAAGTGGTCACAATTTGTCGCAAATATTATTCAATTTGAAAATATATTATTTGTTTGTATTTTAAATAAAACCTAAAGTCCGGGTCAGTTAGTTGTGGTAAAAGACAGTCAAATCTCCTTCGATTGTAATACTATTTAACACACATTTGCTTTGATTTCGAGCATTGATTCAGAAGAACGGATTGAAAGTCATTCCCAAATATAACAGATTTCGCCAATAAATGAGCAATAATTCCGTATATAATAGAACTTTGAAGGAGAAGACAATGGTTTATGTCTTAATGTCTGTAAAATGTTTTCCTCAAATACTAAACAAAGTGTTCAAAAGCTGTGGCAGTCTTTGTGTCAGAGATGAGCGAAAAGCAAATGTAATTTATTAAAATGGATTCAAATGTAATATAATTTCTATTATGTCTCAGACTTTTCCGTTTCCCTATCCCTCTCCTTATCTTTTTTGTGTTTCTTCTTTCTGAGAAAAGAAGGGGTTCGAATACCCTTCTTCTTTTTCTCCTTATCTTTGTCTTTCTTCGATGACTTCTCCAATTCCTTAACTGGAGAACCCTGCACATTTTCATAAGAGTTTATCAAAATCTGGTTCATTCAAGCAATTAATAAAAACAAACCTCTTTGCTACTCCTGGAGGCACCGGAATAGTCTAACTTATCCTCGCCATTAACGGCTGTATCACCTTTCATTCAAAACAAACGATTAGATCATTCGAAACATATTTCAAATACCGTATAAACAAATGACGAACTGTTTATTGAAAAACAATAACTAATTATCTGATATGAGATATAAATGGGTTTATTCACATATTTCTCATATTTAACGAACAATTAATGTGCAAACAGTTCCTCATTTGTAAAGTTAGCCCAAAAATGCAAAACATTAAATGCAAGCAAACAATTCACCAAATAATAAACAAATATATTAATCAATTAATTGACAAAATGCGGCCGAATGTCGACAGACTTACTGGTGCTCTGCTTTTGTGGTTTACGCTCAGATCTGAAGCGGCCCCGAGAAAAGTACTTATCTTCAGCCGCTATAATAGACGTGCAAAACACAAAATGTTTAATTCATGCAAAACAACATCAAAGTCAACAAAAGTTAGAAAAAAATACATAATTCATAACAAAATTAATATAATAAACGAATTAAATGCATTATTTATGCTGTGGTTAAAAGAAACGCCTAATCATAAGTACAAACTGTGGTTACCTTCGATTTTCTGAGACTCAGAATAAGTCTCTGATTCCAATTGGTTTGCATTAAAAGAAAGAAAAGTTTTGAGAAATGTATTAGTGTTACACACCTTGAGCTGCGAGTCGGGCCGAATGCGACCGCTGTACACGACTATTGCTAGATATAGAGGCTGTCCATCGAAGAAAAATACATATTTCATGCAATTAGGTTCGAATTAGTTTTGGTTTTGTTAGTGAAACGAAAATGTTTGCCAATTATTGAGAAAAGCAAAGCAGCGAAACATCTGATTAACGTTTGATTGCGAACAACAAATGCCTTTAAATTCAAAATTAGTTAACATTTGCTATTATAGCACACAATCAAACATTTAGTGTACACTCAGACTAACCATCTGGAGATAGAGTGATCACTATCTGCGGTTCACTTGAATTGATTGTTGTATTGATTGAGGTTTTGCCTGAATTTATCGAAAAACCAAATTCTGTTCATTTGATATCAATTTTTATAAAAGTAGTGATAATAAAGAAAAGCTGCGCCAAAATCACCGAAAGATAAACCCATTTGAATGATGTGTAAAAGTTTCAACACATACCGTCTTCATCTGACATTGGAGATGTGGGCGAAGTGGGACTAGCGATGTCTTGTGTCGTTTGATTCATGGAAACCGGTTCTACCAACAGATGTCTGACATGGTCCGGCACGTCATCCACTGACAACACAGACCAATGATTAATTACTTGATTCAAATAAAGATAAGATGTGTTGCAGTGAATACCTGGCTCTCCTCTCTGTTTCCTTTCAATGATCTGTTTATATTCTTCAATCTCCTGTTCGGTGACATTATCGAAAGGGTTCTTGGCATACGCACTCTTGTAGACCATAGCGTTGTTCTGATACTCGCGTTGGATTATGCCTTTGGAGGCAGCGCCCACTAATACCACCTGATCGCCTGTCTTTTGCTCATTCATGTTTTTGACCTCTTCCCACGTGACCCCCTCTAATATATGACTTTGTGGTCCACCCGACACCTTGTTTTGTAAGCGAACTTCTTTCATCTAATTGTGATTTCAATGTTTTTTCTCATTTAGAATCTCTTTTCACTTCATTGAAGAACAAATCAGACAAAGGCAATGACAGACACACACAACGCGTAAAAACTGACCTCTTTTTGTTTTCGCTTGAATTCACCAGGGTCTGCGCTGACGGGTGCGAACTGGTGCGTTTCTATTTTGATTGGAGTGCTATGAGATGGAGATCCCTCCTGAACCCACTGTTAGAACCAAAGGAAAAAAGCAAACTTTTTATTAATTGAATGAAAAGCAGTCAAATATATGACAAAAAGTGTCAAATTTAATCAGATCTGTGGGTTTGGAAAGATCTCTCAAGTGATTTACATTTGAGTCTTATATAAATATTGATTTAATTGGATTACAAATGAAAGACAAAATTTTTGGATAAAAGAGATTCGAGTTTACAGTAGATTCGAGTACATTAACATTGATTTAAGATATGATTAATTGGAAACAACTCTCAAATAATTCGTTCGGAACTGTCTTTTGATTAAATTAAATGCTATTCAAAGCTATCAATCAATTCATTCAAACCTTAGTTATCTTTTTGGGATCATGGGTTCCGGACTCTAAGACTTCGACTTTTTGATAAACGTTAGGAGAGTTGACCCAGCGCAGCTTGTCCTGAGTTCGACGTCCCTCAACCAACTTCTTCAATGGACTCAACCACTTATCTTCTTCTAGATAGTGTGCCAAAGATGAGGCAGACGGCGGCTCCTCAACGTCATATCTTGTGCGGGGTTGGTCCGCTCTAAGTAGAGGTTGTCTATACAAATAACCCGTACGGAATCCCTACAACCAATCGTTTAGTCACACAATAAACAGCAATAGACAACTGACCGCATTGTCCAACATTCGCATCTGTGATTCGAACTCCAAGTCCCAAATTTTCCATTTCTTAGGCTTTTCTTTATTGTCGTTATGCTCTGCATTGGACGCAACCACTGAGTCATCGGTAACGGGCTTTCCCTGGACTTGAACACCGGCTGCTTTGACAACAGAACGAACCTGTTCTATTGCCTCATTAGACATTATTTGAATGTTATCTAAACCACAGGACATGAGCCTAATCTGAGTCTCACACGCGAGCACTAAGTTCTGCATCAAATACAACGCCTCTTCAATGGACTCTCCACAGGTGAGAACTCCGTGATTTCGCAAAATTAGAACCTTTTAACAAATCGTTTCAATCAATTAGACGTCCGTTTAATGACTATCTTTAAAGCAATGCATACTTTATTAGTAGGGCCCAGATTTCTGCGAATTTGTTCGCGTTCTTCCGGATCTATTAGAAGTCCTTTATAGTCGTGATAACTGATTTCGCCTAAAATGGCCGCCTCCTGACTGGCAGCCAGAAGTCCACACTTCATAGCAGAGACGGCAACACAGGGCGCGTGATGTAAATGCATGACTGCTTTAATGTCAGGGCGGGCAGAATGAATGGCCGAATGAAGAACAAAACCGGCCCTAAAGTGGGAGTCATATAAACTTAAAAATTAAGATTCACTTTGAATGACAGCTACCGATTGAAAGTGAAGTTTGTCGATCCGGGGTCGATAAGGTTGCCCTGCATATCGACTTTGAGGAGTGTCGATGCCGTCACCTCATGGTATTGAAGACCAAACGGGTTCAGCAGAAAATGTTCGGTGTCTTGACTGACCCGTGCCTTAAGTTAAGAGTAAAGTTGATAAATAATTTATGCAAATACTGATTAATGAGCGAAACGTACGGTTATGTGATTGTAGATGCCTTCAGACCAGCCGTAGAGCTCTACCAGTCTATAAACAGCTGCGAGTTTACACCGAAGCAATTTCTCGCCCTTCGCATATCGAAGACCGTCAATGCCTCGGATGTCGTTAATGGGCATTCCTGAGTGGCCCAGTTTCGAGTGTGAAGAGCCGCGCGCAGAATGTGGTAACAAAAGTTCCGTAACTTGTTGAAGGGCCGACAGACTGGCCGGCAAATAGCCTTCATTTAGCTGCGATTCGATTATGCGCTCGAGTTCTTCCCTAAACACCTGACTATTCATAATCATATCGACCTTTTTTCTGCGATCCATTTCCTTCATGTCCTGTTCGATGTCTGGAGGCCTCCAAATCATGCGCTGTGTTTCGGGATCGTCCGGATTGAACTTTGCTTCTGTGGTCACACCATTCTGTTCCGCTCCAGACATTTCCAAATCTATTAATCGATTTAAACCAAAATAATCAGAGCTTTAAAAATACATTTCACGACTAATAGGTTTGAAATCGTTTATCGCAAAAAAAACTCAATATTCATGCAATGAATGCAATAAAACTGGAATTATATTCATATATCATTCACTCGATATAATAGGAAGCGACAGATGAATACAAAAAGTAAAAATCATTAAAACCTTTTCAAAACAACATCGGCTTCGACTGCGGCTAACTGTCACTGACTCTTGTTATTAAAGGGTCGTTAGCCTTACGTATAATAAACTTATCGGTAATAAAAACTAATCGATTGAAAGAAAGTTTGGAATATATTGAATCCGAAATTATTTCTAATTGAATGACAATTAAATTATCATATTTTGACAAAAATTCAAATATGAGTCTCGAAGTGTTTTACTGTTATACCAAACCTCAGAAAAATGCTGAGCGACTGCAAAAATAGATAAATACAGGATATGAGTAATGATAGTAATAGTATGCAAACTAAAGATTTTATGCCTAATCTTAACCTCTTGTCACTAGACATCAGATAAAATACTAAATGAGTGAAACACTTGTCAGGCCTTCGAATTAAATTAAGGCTAAAAAGAGAAAAGTATTCAAACATTTTAAGTGCTGTACTGTCAGTGTGTGTGAAAACTATTGCTATTATTTTACGGCAAATGCCATAACAGATAAATAAGAAATAAAAGAATTCAAGATTTCCTATTATGTAATCCCAAAGTTATTTCCAAAAACTATTTGAATTGTAAATAAAATTGAAAAATAATTAATTATCTGAAAGAATGCAAAAACTTAATTAAGACTCACTTTTACGGGAAGAGAGTTGTATTCAAAAGTAATGGAAAATAAATTAATTCAAAACGTGATTCATATCTTATCGAATCTAATCGTTAAATATAAACATTCAATTAGCGAGCAATCAGAGAAATCACTTGTAATTATCACAAAAGAAATTATCAACAATTATTAACTATTTAAACTAAACAATAACCAAATTAAATAAGCATTAAGTTATGATTTGTTGTAATCTCGTAAACTAAAACACAAAAACAAAACACAAACCATTAAAACAAAATCTTAAACTCGTTTTGAGTGAAGTTCACATAAAAACACTTCTTTGCAGAGAAGTAGTGAATCGGAGAAGAACTTGAAATCTTTTGATTGTCTTAAAACAAGGCTGAGTGCGAACACAGTTTAACTCATAATAATAGTCATAATCTATTGGGGTATGAGCTCATCCCCCGTCCCCTTAATATTTCGAATACTATTTCAATATTGTGTTGATTACGTCCTTCTGAAGCAGTCAATCAGCGCTCGGATAGAGTGAGAGTACATCCAAACACTTCTCAAATTCAGTATAAAAGATCAGTTCATTTATTTCACTAGAATTTTGGTAATAAACTTTGAAATTAATTGATTGGAAATATGAGCAAAATTATTGAACATAACTTTTGGGCGTTTAATGAAAAGCAGATATCAGTGTTTCGGTTGTGTTGAGTATATCTTAAAACAGATATTTCTTACAGTTTTCTACTCTTTGCAAAGCAATGGATGTGTTTGTTATCACAACTGGTTTGACAAAAATCAAGACCAGATAATAGACTCTGTTCTTGTATAATGTTTTTTGGCAGTGCCTGCAATCGAGGCCATCAATAGTAGTGGAGCACTGGCATGAGAGCACTGGTGAACCATAGCTCTAACCCAACCCACATCTCAAAAACAACTACAATATGTGCACAACTTTTTTCATGAATTGGTTTTGAGAATAATAACAATAAATTATATATTATATTAAAAGTATCGCCAAAAGGAAATAAAAACTCTTTTATAGCATTCATTTTGAATATTATTTTGCATTAAATAGTTTCGCAGTCTTTTTGTCTCTAAACAAGAATTTAATTGTATTTTAGACCTCAATTGTGAGTCAATACTACTGTTGACTGACATTACAGACAAATAAGAGTCAGATATTATTTGAATAACCGGTGCTTTCATTTTATTCTCGTGTCTTATAAAGTATTTTATCGCAAAAAATATTACACTAATAAAGGTTTGGAATAAGAGAAAGTATTGTATACAACAAAATACTTTATAACTTGACTCCGGCCTAACTTTTTAGTCGCTATGGAGAGCAGTGCCTATCATTTGTAATATGGAATAAATCACTAATTCATTTGGCAATAGTTTAAATGCATTAAATGTCTGCAAAACGACTATCAGACGGCGAACACAATCGGAAGGACAGACAGTGCAGACATCAGACTCGTAAATGGCATCAAATGCTTATATAGAATATAAGTGTATATTCAGGCAAATAAAGTGTTTTAATGAATTGAAGAAAACTCCTCACAAATCGGAAAAAGCCATTCCTTTAATTATTTTACAGAAAAAGGAGAGAAAACTTTTTTCTACATAAATATTATTTGTATTCAAGGCTTTTCATAATAGCGAGCATATCATTAAAATGTTTAATACACTGCATTACAGGCACTACTCTTTCGCATTCAATACTAACCCAAAAAACTAAAGAAATTCCTCATCCAATAAATATTTGACTTTAACTCCAATATTCTTTGCCAACAATTATCTTTAGAGGAAATTATTGGAAGTAAGCAATACTTAGTCAAAGAGTTAATTGCAACACATCTGAGGACTGACACAATTGACGACAACGGGAATTAACTGTAATAATGTGAAGCAATTGCTTAAAAACTTCTAATGACTGAACATAACTATTAAACTTTAAACACTTTGTATACTTAGTTTTTGAAGCAAAAAACTTTTCAAACAAATGTTTTAGTTTTGTTTCAAATAAATTAATACATTTTTATATTTAGCAAAAGCCTTGTCTTTAATATATTTTGATTGAAAATTATATGTATTTAATGCAAATTCAAATCAAGTTTTTGTTTTCACTAAAAACATTTTGTTTCATTTGATTCAATAAATTATAAACTGTTTGAAACCAATAATTAATTCCAAACCCTTTTTTTATGAGTCGATCGCATGAATCGATTAAATCTAAACAGTATTTCAAAGAGTATTTAAAACACAGACAAATAAATTGCGGACTCAATGCTCGTCATAAGTCATAAAAAGCAGTAATGATTTGATAAAAAGCAATTTAAAATTCATATTAAATAATGTCTTTGAGTCTAACTTTGGGTTCAATATCTTTATAGCAATACTAAGGTTTGTCAAACATTTTCAATAATTAGCGTTAAATAAATGTCAATCAGAAGAGTGGTTAACAATAAGTGAATGCAAACTAAATGACATAACCTTTCATTTGACACAATCAAAGTTGAGCTCAACTCTAATCAAATTGTGTGAGAATATAGTTATTTTCAAACTTAAGTCAAACATTTCTTATATTGTTATCTGATTTGATTGAATGTGAATTTTGATTTCATTTGAGAAAAGCCAGGAATCAATTGAAAGGATAACATAACTACTGAAATATTATTTATGGTTTGAACTAAATTCAAGAATCGCTGAAATTGTTTTTAATAACATTGAAGACACAGACAGACAGTGAATACGAGTGAAACACAAAATTTAAAAATAAATGCATTTTAGAGTTAAGTCAAAGGATTGGGTCTTAACTTACCTTTCGTTCAAATGCTATAAAATTATGGTTTAAGTAAATATTGTCTATAAATATATCCGAAATTAGAGCCAAACGACAATTGATTTGCAAAACAGTATAAAAACAGTTAAATAATATTTGAATCAGTGTTGGGTCAGACGATTAGAGCTGCTCTTTGGCTGTAAGGGCGCGGCACTCATCACAACACCACATACAACACATACACAACATTACAGATAATGGCCGGCTATGAGGCGGTCCCTTCTCCACAATATGCAGACACTACAGATATGGAAGCACTTCATCGACTCCGGTACTCGTTCTGCAGTCAGTGCCACTCATTGGCTAAACATTCACAGCTTAGTCATACCAAATGCTAATTCAACCCAAAACAGGGAATCCATACACATATGCTTTGAGAGGACAGCGTTTGTGTGCGGTCCCAATGCGCTTATTTTTACAGCATTGCGAGCCATTCATAAAACACATACAAAATGCTATTTTCACATTTATTTGGTACCTATTTTTACATTGGACTCAAATTTAAAGAGTGCTTTACTATTAAGAAACTGATGGCAATCGAGTCTTCCTTTCTATTAAAGGGAACCTACTTTAGTGACAACTCTTTGGTGGGCTCTTGTAAATTATGAAAACGCCTTTTTGTCCGATTGGGAGCCAATCAAAAGCAATTTAGAAGTGTTTTGGCGGTCAATATGTTGTGGAAAATGAGCGCAAATGTTGGCAATAATTATGAACTGAATTGTTGTCTGAGCGCCAAACGGGTCACACAATCGCTGACCGCAACTCATATCACAATAACCTCTCTTTTGTTTGTATTTAATTTTTGTGCTTTAATTTGGTTTCATATAAATTAATATCGAATTTATTTCTCATTTGTTTGATATTCAAAACAAATCTAATTTAAAATTAATTAAATTTTGGTTATCTTTAGTCCAAATATAGTTATTTTGGATTATTATTGAAAGCGATTAATAAAAGAATGAGTCATTTGATTTCACGCAAACACAAGTTCGCCATCGATTGGGCAGAACTTTGCGATGAAGACTCTGAGCAGCAGTGGTCCGATATCTTCGACCGAATGTTAAATCAATCCGTTGAAGCTATGATCGATCCGTCCGTCAGTCAAGTCATTGACACTGAAAGCAATGCTGTCGTTGAAGAACCAATGGTTGAAGAATATGATGAAAATATGACCGAATGTATCGATGAAAATGTCAAACACTCGGAACTCGACTCAGGCCTTGGTTTGAGTGAAATCACGAGCGAAGACTTGAAACACTTCCCTCCACTCAGTTCTACTCCGAAGTGTCCGTTAAAGACATCCAACAATAGTGAAGATCAGAGCTATTTTATCTTTAAATCACCGAAGTCTTCGCCGACCAAAAGAGTGCGCGAAGAGACGGCTGATGACAAAAAAGAGTTTGCGTTTAGAACTCCTAAGTCTAGTCGCGTCCGAAGAAGTATTTTCGGTCAATCAAACTCAGAGAACCGAAAATCTCGTCGGTATTCACTTAATCGGCCGTTTGATAGTTCGCTGGAATATGAATCGGATATGTCTGTCATCAGACGCCGACAGAAACAAATAGATTACGGAAAGAATACAATCGGTTATCAGAAGTATTTGGCGGTGACCCCCAAAAAGGATCGCACAGCAGAGGACCCGATTACTCCCGAGAAGTTCATTAAATACAGCCGTCGGTCATGGGATCAACAGATCCGGTTGTGGCGCAAACGACTTCATGAGTTCGATCCGCCCGAACTTAAGGCACAAATGCAAGACATCGATGTCTCTGACCTCTTATCCGACACTTCTTTCGAATCGATGTAAACTTTGAGACAGATTTCGATTTTTATAATTATTTAATTTTATTATTTAAGGCGTTATCACATCATAAGAATTGATATATTTTTACATTTAAAATGTCATTACATTCGATACATTCGTTTTGCTTAGAAGTCATACAAATATTCATAAGTTTTGTAATCATTTATCTGTTTTTTAAAACTATTTGCTTTCAAATGCTTTTCAAAGCGACCGACAATTGTATTGTCAAACGACTTAAATGAATCATTTTTTACTCGATTACTAAAAAATGTGTACTTTTTGTTCAATTGATTTAAATAAAGTCTTAAACTTATTACTGGTTCAACAGTTGTCATGAAACAAACGTCTAGTTATTGTTTGGATTAAATGGATTGCACCTCAAGTTTAGGAAGAGCTTCAACGTAATCATAACAGCAATTATCAAATGCAACCTAAATTGCATTCACACATATATTGATAGGAAGGGCACAACTCAGGTGTCAATAATAAGAACTAATTGTTCAACAAATTATTCGAACCGGTGTTACACACAAACAGATCAGTCAATAGCTCAGTATTGCTGTTATATTCGCTAAACATTAATTAATTAACACTTGTTTTACATATTCGTAAAGTTAAATGAATGTCAAAATAATTGTATAAAAACCAATGAATAATAATAATAATAATCGTAATAATAATGGTATTAATAATAGTCAATAATAATAATAATAATAATCAATAATTAGGATCAATAATATTCAGCCAATTGGATAGAAATTAATTGAATATTATTTGTGATTCATTTCGATGACACGATTTACTAAAAGTTAGGAAACTATTGATTCGATTTGCGGTTCGAGTCTTGCATTTGAGTTGTGTCTAAACAAAAGAATAATAGTTTTTATAATTCAATTCAGAGCTTTTTGATTGTCTCAACTCTTAATCGCCTAAAATTGTGGCCAAAAATTGATAGCAATGATAGCATAGGATAATAGATATGATAACTTTGTTTTCTGACATTAATATAAGAATAGTTTCGCTCTGTTTTCCAAAATATAGAATCAGTTTTTGAGCACTGAATCAAAGTATTGCATAATAATCGACACTATTGTTAAGAAAAGGGATCATTGAAAGTGGTTTTTGAGTTGTGTCGAGAGTGTGTGCCATATGAGAGACTGGTCTCAAGAGTACACAATATAAGGAATAACGCCTTCGAAACGAATTACTCATAACTTTCAAAATCATGTCATCAGAAATAAAATCGGAAATAACTAAATGTCTTACACCGCGTAAGGCCTGAGTCACAGATCCATAGTTTGTAAATATGGGCTCAAGTTTTGGGTCTCTTAATTGAGCGAAAAATCTTTATATAATTTCTGTCAATATTTTAATTGTCTGTCAATTCTATTGAATTGTAAGCCAATCAGATATCAGACCATTTGGTCGAAAATTGGATAATAAATAACAATATTGTAAAATAACGATTAGTTTTGAGGCAAAAATTAGATGAGATCTCAAAAAACAGTTAAAACTATTTACAAATCAGAATAGAAATTACAAAAAGAAATGAATGCAAAGCTCTTAAGATTATTGTCTAATTAGTGTAAGTTTTTTGGTGTTTTAGTTCAGAACCAGTGCTTTAATTAAACGGAATAAATATTTTTGGAATACTTTGATTATAGACCAAAATAATGGTTTCTATAACAAGAGTTTTGTATCGAAATATTTACTCCGTTTAAAAAACTGTTTCCAACTTCTAATTAAAATAATAAAAACAATTAGAGATAAAAGTTCACTGGGATTAAAATCTATGGAAAGTGAAACTGAGGTCCAGACGGTTATTACAATACTTGTGTTGCTATCAATACAAATAAGTTGACTGATTGGGAATCAGCAAAATATTACATCAAATTATTATACATTAAAATATGTATTCATTTTGAATGAGCCTTAGTTTGTGATTATGTATTGAAAAGCGTTTGCATCAATTGGTTTAATGGCACTCAACTCAATCAGATTCGTGTCCATTGAGTGATGCGTCGCCCCGACATATCGGACACGTCCTGTTCGTCTGCACCATAAGAAAGACGTTAAAACTTTGATGAGTCAGTCATTTATTTAATACAAACCTTTAGCCATTTGTCAACACATCGGGAGTGGAATTCGTGAGCACAGGGAAGAACTCTCAAGTTTTGTTTGGCTTCGAAATCACACATACAGACAACACAAGTGGTTTGATCTGATTCGTGAGCGTTCTCTGGTTTGTATCGATAAGATGGCAGCTGTTCGATGTCAGAGCGGGCCAGTCCTCTGGGCTTGGCTTCTCCTAAACGCTCTGCAAGACTGAGTAACGCCTCATAGTTCTCAGCTTCGGGTGACTCAGGGTTGGCAACGAGATCGGCCACACCGAAAGGGGAAGCCTGCAGATGTTGGTGTTGCGGATTAGAGAACATGGCGGCCAACACGTGAAACATTGTCGGAAAACTTTGATTAGAAACTGGAGGCGATGTCGTCGGTGGGACTGACAGTATATTTTGGTACGGCGCCTGTGGCTGAGGCTGTACTGCATTATTGAACGAATGAGACCGCTGTGAACGGCGAGGGTTGGCGCGACGCGACAGAAGGCGAGGGCTTTGTATGCATAGGTAGTCATTGAGTTGTCCGCTCTCGACATGCATAAAGTTGGCCACTCCTGGAATGGAAATGTGATGCAGAGGTGATGACGGCTGGAGGTATGGCGAACTGTGCGATGCAGGCGACCCTAAAGTGTGATGTGGGTGTGGCTGTTGATTATGGTATTGTTGCGATGCGGCCGCTGCTAATGTCGCCAAATTGAGAGGTAGGGTCTGATGATTAGCCTGACTGTAGACTCGACGCGACTCAAGTTCGGGAATCAGTGTCGGTTCGGTCATTTGAGCTCCAGATCCGTTTCGGCGATAAGAGTTTGTCAAACCTAAAGGAAAATTCGACAGAGGTGGGGGCTGTCCGACCAGATTGTAAGGCCTAGCACCGGGCGCTCCGAAAAGTGTCGCAAATGCTTGACCATTACCCGAAGGAGAGACCTGAGGCATAGAAAATGCATTAGAAGGGAAACGAATGATTAGAGCTTTGGTACAGACCTGAGGTGACGCTAAGCGTAACTGATGGAAACAGCACATACACATCTGCTGCGAACCTAGACTTGCATTTTGAGGTGAGTTATGAGGAGACACATGCGGTCGATATGAGTGAGATCCGGAAGAATGAGAATCCATCGCATTATGGTTTCCATTCAGTAGTTGTGCATAAACTGCATTCGATATATTGGTATTTGAAGCCTGAGTCGGTTGTGGACTATTTTGATGATTGTTATGAGTGTTGCGATGACTGTTCAGTGGTTCCGAGCCTTCAAACAAATACGTCGGCGGTATTGAAGACGACTGGAGGAGACCCTGAAAGCCGACATTTGACTGACAGGTGCTTTGATTTTGAATGTTCTGATAGATTGGGGGAGAATTGCGCGTGTACACACAACATCGCCGGCCAGAAGGACTGCGCCGGACTCGCGGCCCGTTATACCGTTCGGCTACGACCGGTGGGTTGTGCCCATTATTGACAATCATTTGATTTGTTGGTCGGCGCGGGTTTGGAGTCTGCGAATTACGGCTCCGACTCCGAAGATTTCGATCCGAACTTTGATCGATGAGATGTCCGTTTAAATTGGGGCCCCAATTAGGGGATGGGCTGTCAGAATGTGTATTAGAAGTACGCCTTCTTTTCCTATTCGGGCTCTCACTCTATCAATAAGTTATATAAATCAATACTTTTCTCACATTTTATATTCCGTTCAAAGATTTCCAATTGAAATAAAAATAAATTATAAAAACAGTCAAAACGACTGAACAGTATTTGACGCAAACGATTGCGACGAATGACTGCAAAGACTGACTAATGGAAAAGAATTTCTGATTAAATGACAAACCTTTCTTCCGATACTATCGTTAGAGTGTTGGAAGTGATTCGGAGACAACTGCGAGACCGAGTGATGTAAAACCATTGCTTCGACTGAAATGTCGTTCAATTGAAAAAAAAACTATTGTTAGAAATGGTCTCAAAATCACATAATTATTATATAAATGTTTGAACCAATTATTACACAACAAATGCTTGAAAATATTGGTTTTGGTTTAAGTCTTACGTAAAAACTGAGTTCAAAATAATTAGAAAATTACGACAAAAATCAATAGTTTTCAGAGTTTTTGGCAAAAAATCTGACAATTTTTGAGCTCAAAGTATAAGAATTGAAATACGAATGCGTTTTATATAAACCAACAGATTATTCATTACTTAACTATTGGTTACTAACGATATGTCGGAAATGAATATCTATTTTGATATTCATTACAATTACTCAGAAAATACTAAATCAAAACTCAAAGGTTGAGACAAAAAGCGAAAGAAATGACTCAAATGAGGGGTTTCTCGAATATATTTCCCTCTTTTGTTGCCTTCAATTTGAATAACAACTAAAACGAATTGAAGGAAAATATTCTTAAAATTAGAATTAATTAAAGTTTAGTCGACAGTAAAGTCCAATAAATATCTAACCCTTTAATCAGTTCAAACTCTTCACAATATTTCGACCAATAATTAGATGAAAATCAACTCAAAAGCAAACAATCAAAACATGGATTCAATCGAAGCATAAATTGAGTAAAGAATTGAAGAATTTGATGAAATCTAATGAGAAGAATGCTTTCAAAAGTAAGCGCTAAAAGTGGTATTGATTTGACTCATTTGAAGGCATATATGTATACAAGAAGTGAAACAAATAATACTCAAAACAAAAACGAGACTTACTTTCAGTGGACTTAATATCAGTTTTAGACAAATCCTTATTACGTTTCCTTTGATTCAATCGCATAAATACATCCAAATTAGAGGCAAATTCACTAAATATTATTCAACTGAAGGACTGATGGCTCGAAAGGTATTTCTTAGTCTCAAACACAATGAAAACCAAATATCTCTTTGTCGTAGAGTTTGAGAAAATATGCGATAAAATGTCTCGCATTGAGAGTGAGTCCTATCGCAACACAAGTCCAATGCAGTGCACAGCACAGCCTGTAGTGCCACTCTATGCCACAGCTCTGTGAGAGTGAGTGCCAGTGCTGTTACAGTGCACAGCCTGTAATGCTTGAGACTGACTCGCAGTAATATTAGGGCTGCGCTCCAATCCAAGGGCATTACAGTTTGGTATTAGTTTGGCATTGCTTTCCCATTTTGCCAGACTCTAGGCATCGACTAATGAACACTACACAGCATTACAGACCTGAAGGTTGTCCCCTCTCTCCCTACAACTACGGACACAATTCAAATACCTTTACTCAAACATTTAAATTAATTGTCAGATAAACACAATTTATTCTACAAATACAGACAAATGTATCGGCAATTCTTTGAATGTAAAGTTAAAAGGTGTAAAAACTTACCCAAATTAATATAAACTTGGATAGTTTTTTGTTGGCCAAACAAAAAATTCTGATTTAGTCAATAATTGGAAAAACTTGAAGACAAACACTAATCCATTGCTTCATTGCTCCTTTGAACTAATATTTACCTCTAATTGTGAGTCAAATGAATGAATGATTGTTTTAATTAAATACAACACAAATTTTATGATAAGAACTGCCAGAAGGAAATAAGAGCTGATTTGAAAATTTGGTCGAAAATATGAGTAACTATACTCTAGTGTTGGACCGGAATGGAGCTATAATGGACTGGAATTCACTACTATGTGTATACTCTACTATCTGAAGTGAACAGATCCTAGTTTTCATATGGAAGTGCGGCAACATGAGGCTGTGCGTTGGGAGAGACCACTCAACAAAGTTTCTCCACTGAATGACGATTCAATGCTAACAAAACTATGCCATTGCTATGCATTGAATGCATAGAAAATGTTTGAAGTCCTGTGCTTTTGAAGTTATGTTCAAAACTGTAATATTTATTGTATTTCAAGCAATATATGAATTCTAATCTTTCAATAAAATTCTAAATTATATCTAATAATTGAGTTTCTATTTTGTTGGAAACCCATTCTTACTGTTTAGACAAAAGGCCAAAACATTTAAAACATAACATTTGTTTGACTTATTCTAAAGAGTGGGGAAAATAATGTTTTTCTTCGACTGTCAAAGATTTGAAAGTTTAGAAAAGAGTCGATAAGAAAATATACGGTTAAGAAGAAACTCAAACTCAATGCAATTCTGGCAAAAAAGCAATTCAAGTATTCATACAATCAGTGATGTTCTCAATGCTAAAGCATTTAATCTAAACCAGAGATTAATAATTTTGGTAAAAAATAAGTGTAGGCTCGCTATACATGTATGCTATGAACGCAAACAACCATTCATTACAATATTGAAACAGTGTTTGGAAAAAATTGTAGAATTAATGCCAAATACATTATATATTATTTTCTATTCTAATGACTCAAACAT
Source organism: Fuscozetes fuscipes (assembly GCA_034702105.1). NCBI lineage: Eukaryota > Metazoa > Arthropoda > Arachnida > Sarcoptiformes > Ceratozetidae > Fuscozetes > Fuscozetes fuscipes. The sequence continues at coordinate 53,554 of JAQGCS010000003.1, forward strand.
TTGAATTTTGTGAAACATATTTTGAAATAATGGCAACTCGTCGTCGTTTCTAACGATATGCTGTTCGCCAACGGAATTGTATGCCAGATATTAGGCTTTCCTGATCTGTAATTCTAACGCACAGCTAAAGTACAGCCAAAGTATAGCTGAAGTTAAGGCCAAACGCGTCGATAGAAAATCTTTGGAGTAGAGTTCCGAACGAAACGCTCATTGGGTGTGGTATTGATGGCTATGCTTTCGTTTGATTCGCTTTAAGGTCAGGTCGATTCGGGCTCACTCTCAGCCATAACTGACGGAATGGCGAAATCCCACTCCACTCATAATATTCAGGCAGAAGATTATTCGTATGACTAATCAACTCATTTATTCCCAATTATTACAAAAGTTTAGGAAAAAATTTGGCCAAAAAATAATCAGAGAATAAAAATTGTGTTTAAAATTCATTCAATTAAAGAGCTTTTGTTTCGACGAATATTTAATTGAGAAAAATCCAAATCCAAACAGAATTTCCATTTAATGTTACCATAGTTTTGGTGAACAGCCTTAAGCTTCAGTCAGCAGTAAGGGCTCTGTTAGGGCTGTATTAGGATTGAAGCACATGAGAGAGACTTCAAGCGTTAGACAAGTGTTTTGCAAAGTCAGTCTTTGGCAAAAAAGCTTTGCCAACGCTTTCCAAGAATATGATTGGATGAGATTGGTAACTCAAAAATTTTAACTCAATGATAATTTTATCAATACTTGAATTGTTTAGTAATTTTCTATTCGTTGCATATATTTCTCAAACGATAATTAATCGAAAGCAGACGTAAGGTCTTAGTGCCGAACGAGTCATGCATCGGAACTATTAATACTCGTTTGGCTCAATATAATCAAAGACAATCTATTGCCAGCACTGAGTGTCAGCGCAAACACTACTCGACTCCGATAAAAAACGCAATTAAAACATAGAAATTAAATTAAACGATAGTTTTCTCAAAGGGTTGTTCGCAGTTAAGGCCAAAGAATAAGAGATCTCTCCATTGAAAAACAAAGGACACAATTGTATTATAAACTGGAAAAAACTCACTTTCTTTCGGCTCAAAACTGGAAACTCAAGCCTTGAATACCTGTATATCTAATGCGAAACGGATGTGACGATGTGACCGAGCCAATAATGGACCAAAACTAATTTCTAGTTGATTTCAAGTTTGGCGTAGAATCGAATTAATTTGCTTGATAATTATTGCACTTAAAAAAGAAGGTCTAAAAGAACTAATTTACTCGAATCAAACGTGAATTTGGTATTTTTCAACATTACATTTGAGGAACTCTTTTCCATTACTTATGATTAGTACTGATTTGGATAAGAAATTCTAAAAAATGACCCAAAAATAATAAATAAATTTATTTAATACTTAATTATCCAAATTTTCAATAAATTTATCGAATTTATTAAAGAATATTCAAAATTCAAGGTTTGAGTCGAAAATAAGTTAATGGAGGAAACTCTTAAAACACCCATAAATATAAATTTCATATTATTAATAGAAAAAAACTCAAAATTTAAAACATACCTTTCCTTATGCTGATCGATATAGTATTTGCTCGAATGACTGGAAATTTTCAATTTTTAAAGGAGACCACTGATCAGTATATCTCAAGATTTAGGCTCAGAATCGATGGACAAACAGAAGGCATAGGAATATATTGGAAATAAACATAAGCCATATCTCCTTAATTGAACGAAATTAGTTTGAATTTGATAACAGTTCAAATGTACCGCTAGTCTAAGCACAGGACGATTTCCATTGCCATTCAGTTCAATTCCTTTCAGGTCAACACCACTGGACCTAAATATAACTAAATCCTATATTTTATTAAACGACTAATGATTTGAGTCTCCATTTATTCCCAAAGTCTTAATAATTTGTCTGAAATATATTCGAATGAAAATCAATTTAGAAATTATTTATTACGATATTTGATATTCTTTAAGAAATTATAGAAATGCCGAACAACTCATTTGGAACCTACTTTGAGTTGGAGCTCAAGTTCTGCAAACATGTGTCCAACATATCCAACGTCTTTTCAAAAATAGTTGTTTAGAATTTTTGAATATATGCTACTCTAGAAGGCTCTCAGTGTCTGGAAGGAGGTCAGCCTCTAAGGTCCTGAGCTGTTCTAACGAATTGATTCAAAAGCTGAGACTTATGATATGAAAGTCGCTTAAATTTTGTTGATTTGATCCCAAAGTGTTTAATATATGGATGACTCGAATAATTGAATGCATTTCTGCTTTTGACGCGTTTTGATGTCTCCCAGAACTCATTCGTTGTTCCGCTAAAGAGTTTAAAAGTTTATAAATTAGATCAACGGATCAAATAGTTTTCAATCAAAACATTTTATTAAATACATTTTGAAAACATTTCAAACATTTTGTTTTCAATCTCTCAAACAACGAGTCATATATCAAAGTAATCAAAATCAGTGACTAATTGAAAATTAATCGCATTTCGAATATAAATCATTAGAAGTTTTATTTATATTTTGTCGCATATTATACCCAAGAGAGCCATTGATAATGCTATATGATTGTATATATCTCATTGAACAAGGATATACTTCGACGACTACCGCTATAGCCGTTGAAACAGACAAAAACATCTTTAGAGAAGACATGCATTCAATACTCAAATTGTGATTTCTTTATAAATTTGCATTAAATAACATTCACTAATTGAATGTCTGTTCTATGTAGAAATTTTATCATGCAAATTTTTGAAATTGAAAGCTATTTATTGAGAAAAATAAAGAAATTGTGTTTAAAAAATAATTTTAATGACTAAAGTGAAAGAGTAAAGAGTTGTGAAGCAATAATAGGATGTTTGCCATCAAATGCATATGAATTGAATAAATTGAGTCCAAAAATCAAAGAAATGGTTCAGAACTGAAATAAGGAAGAATTCTGTCGACGAAATGATAAGAAAACTAAAATATTGGCACAACTTATATAACTAATATACCGGCGCTTCGAATACAACTTTAAAAACAGGATAAGAATATTATATAAAGTTTTTGATGCTTTCGTATCAAACTCTTGATATAATGCATATGAGGCACAAAAAGCCAACAAAAAATATTTCACTTGAATTCTGTGATATGAAGACCGGAAACCCCCAAACAATTATGAGGGCAATCAAAATAATTTGACTCAAAATTAAAATTCAACGTATTGTCTGCGAGCTATAGTCTCATCACTCAATTTTACTTCACTTATGACTTGCATTTCGTTTTCCTCGAAGACAATACTCTTGTTATGAGAGTTAAGAAAACATTTGCAAATAATCGGTCGTCAACTGAAGAAACCTTACGACTGTTCGGTCGGTCCTATCGTTTATTGGATTGCTTTTCAAAGATATGCTAAAATGACCTCTAATTTGATACAGACTTGAAGGTCACTAACCTTTGAGATCCTCAGGTTTCAAATGGGACTAACTTGTGCTCACCTCAAGCTATGCCTCAAAAAGATTTGAATTGCGGCTCAATTCGGCCCAAAACTACTCACAAACAACTTTTTCCAAATTCTATATAAAAAAATTAAAATGATTTTCAAATTAAAGGCACAGAAAATAATTCAAAACAAAACTTGAGTACAGAATAACTGTATTTTTGTCACACAAGACTTGTATTCGTTTTTTTAGTTTAAAAAATACGAAAAGTGTGTCTCAAATGGGATTCAATTAAAATCTAAATATATTTTGTCATAAATTTGGAAAATAAATTTATTGCTACAAATGATGTGTCGATTGTAGAGATGTGAAAGACTAAATTTCCCCAATATTTAGCCTAAAATTTAGACTAAGGTCGACTTGAGGTTAGGCTAAATTTTCGTCATATAGCACCATCTAGTAAAGTTATAATATTTTTTAATTTTGACAAGATTAATCTGACTAAAATGTATTTGGATTGATTTAACCAGACTTTTCAATCATATAATAGTTGATTTAAGTGTTTTTGACATTTGTGAGCAATCCGTCTGTAATTTTATTCATTATTTTTTTTAATGTGAGCGCATTTTAAGTGCAAGGCTCATTAAAAATTTATTAATTTTAAGTCGAATTTGTCTGATTTAGACGCGAAACGGAAATTATTGCTTTAATTAATGTGAAAATTTTGATACACAACTAAAAGTACAGAATAAAATACAGAAGTGATTATATTTCAATTAAAACAATTAATAAATGAAAACTTAACTTTTTTGTAAACTTTCAACCCTACTCGATTGGTAGCGAATGTCAGATACATTGGTAATTTAATATTCTTTTGATACTTCACATCATTCGGTGTGAAACTTAAGTGAACTCATTTGTGAGACGTTTCCCAATCAGACAATACTTTTATGGATTCACTTCTGAAATGAGGAAAATTGTATTCTATTCTATTGGTTCTATGGGTTTACAAAATCACTCAGAATTTGAGATCTAATCGATTGACGAGATCTGTTCGTCTCAAGACTTATCAATGAAGTCAATTTCGATGAATATAAATGTCAGTGAAGAACATGTTTTTGGTTTCTAAAAATTTCATCTTTCAAATTAATTTTTTCAAATCACACACAATCAAATATACTTGATAAGTTTCTATTCAATTCAATCTTTTCAAAGGAAAGCCGACTAAATAATCATGTTTAATATATACTCATTGAAATTATGCATGTATTCTAGGTAAGAAATGCCTGAAGTTTTGAGACTATGTTGGTAATAATTTATATATAATACAATTTATTACTAATAAACTTGATAATAAGTTTAATTACTTTATCAAAATTAATTAATTTTGGATTTAAACCAGTTATATTTGATATTCTATTTCATATATTTAACATTTTTCAACTTCAAAATTGTTGCTTACACTGTTAGTGTTGCCAAATAAATAGCCTTATGCATTTGAAAATGAGCTTAACAGGTCCGTCACATTCCAAAGGAATTTTCTCAATTGAAGTGATGAATAGATGGAAGACATCGTTTGTTTGTCAGATCATAATCTCCTAAATATTATGCTTATTAGTAAATAAGTTATTGGATTCTAGAACTAAACTTGATGCTCTTATTTGTCAGCAATTTAAATTTATAAACTAGATATGATGACAAATAGTGAAGAACTCAAATCTATACCTTTAACTAGGTAGATTTGAATGCAAGACCATTTATATGATGTTGATTAAGACTGTGTTGCAAATTGCAATGAGCAATTAACTGTTTAGTATAAATAATTATCATTTTAGTTTTGACTAATCGGCACATAAAAAGCTTCGCTGATTGAAATCATGTGAGAAACAATGAATTTGCAGTCTTATAGTTGAGTATGATCAATTTATCTAAATTTATGTATCGGTAGTCAGACAATTAAGTGCAGAGCATTTCATATAATGGTTTTGTGCCAAAGATTTCTTAGATTAATGTTATTGTAATTTAATTCAATTTTCTGATAATAAATGCATTTTAATGAAGATCTCAGATATTATTGCAATTAAAAGCTTAATCCGGTTCTCAATTCTTAATTTCCGAATAATTTTCTCGCTTTTAAATCATTGAATTCGCGATTATTCCCAGAATTCAATTATTTTTTAACACTTTTTTGATAAGCTTTTAATCAATGAATTAATTATTTGGAAATTCATTAAAATTCAGTTTTGAAATGCAATTCAAGTAATGAGTCATTGATTTAAATGCAATCGTATTTAAAAACTGTATTCAATGACCAATCATATGATCCCAGGATATAATTTTCAGTTGTCATTGTTGAAACACTAGAACACAACAAAACCCGATCCCAAACACTAAGCTCTGCCATTATTACCACAAATATTCAAATTCAAAATCCCGTCATATCTTTCATTTCAGACTAAATTTTTAAAACTAATTTTAGCTTAATATTGATAAATGTCAAGAATTATTTGGCAATGTATGGATCTTATGCTGGTAAATTGTGCTTGTAATAAAAAAGTGGAATCGATTTAGATTTGTTACTCGAGCACATTAAATATGTCATATCGATTGTGAGCCTTAGTGATCACGTCCACCAATTGCAAACAAGTAAACAACATTTTATTGAACATCAAAAATGTTGACAAAATACTAGAAATTGATTATTCATTTGCAAGTTTTCTCTACAATTTGAGGCTTTTATTTAAGTTTATCATGTTAAAATTATTTAATAATAATGATTAAAGGAGTTATATCGACAATTAAGACGAAAACAACAATTTTATAGTTAATTATGATTTGAATAATTGTAACGTTGTTTATGATCTGTTGGTTATATGTGTTTCAGTGTTTGAGTGAATTGTGAGACATTTTATGCTTATTTTTGTGAACTCAACGACAAAGAGATGTTTGTTTTCATTGTATGTTTGATACCAAGAGTTATCGTTTTTAGACATTAATCTCTGAATTGAATTTAATTTCATTTATTTGACTCTAATTTGGATATTATTTATGCGATTGAATAAAAGAAAACGTAATAAAAGTTTTTGTAAAACTGATAATAAGTGCACTGAAAGTAAGTCAAGTGTTAGGTTTGCGACCATTTCTAACACTCTTTTGTAATAACAATAGTCTCTCAATTGAATAACACTTCAGTCAAAGAAATGGTTTTGCAGCCATCAGTCGCGCAGTTGTCTCCGAATCACTTCCAACACTCCAATGACAATATGGGAAGAAAGGTCAGTCCCTTTAATTACAAATACCCTCTTTTTAGTGTGCAGTCAATCGACGCAATGGTTTGCATAAGAGTTGAGTAGTTCTGACAGCTTTTATGCTATAGTTCTTCGCCGGTTCCCGATTCTCCGAAGCACCCAACCCTTCGCTTTTGCCAAAACCTCCCCTACATTGGATGTGTGCCAACGATTCGGGCATCGATCCTATGGATCGGTTGCAAACATTGACCACAAACGGCATCAACAATCACAACATCAACGGCTCGTCATTCATATCATCTGAGACTAAACGCGACAAAAGTGATGACAATTTGATTGAACTAAAACTGTTGCAAATATTAGAGGCCAGTAGTATTGTGAGCACTTCCCTCAGCTATGAGAACACTCGGCTGTTAGTCAAGAAGTGACAAATGGCTTCTCCAGAACTGAATTTCATTTATTGTTTATATTAAATATTAAATATTGTGTAATATTTGACCACAGATTCTGAAAAGACATTCAAAGATATTCATCATCTATTAAGAAATTCATTTGCAAATTGCAAGTTAACACTGAATTCAACGCAAACCAAATTTTTAATGTGTTTTTTGTCAAATTGAAGATATATTTGGTTTTAATTACTGATTAGTTTTTTAGAAGAAATTCATCAAAAGTTCAAACAAAACACGATTTCAACACAATTTCTATTAAATCAAAAGCGAAAACATTTTTTGATGACTCGAAATATTTGTGCCGTTCTCTCAATTACTGTTGAAATTCAGTAATTTATTTGCTCTTTAATTCCCTAAACCCTTCCCTCTTTTCCTGGGCCCCCCTTTGGGGCCCAAAAATATTTGACGAAAAGGAAATGAATTATAACATATGCCGAAAATGCCAATCATTTTATGCCTTTGTATTAAAGTTTTACCTAATTATTGATTTTTTACAGCATTTCTCCTTTCGATCGATATTTGGATCGTTTCGACAAAACCTTTGCTTTTAATCATTGATTCTATTTTTAGACGCGTCTAAAGCACTGAACTCAGTCTGGTTTCCGAAAATATTGAGTCATATTCGCTCTTTTGGTCTCTTTTCCCGAATGTATTTTAAAATCCCTTTTCTCTACATTTTTTTAAATCTATTTTTGACAAATTTTCTTTAGATTTTAATAATTAATTTTACATTTAATTATTCAGAAATCAGTTTACTTGAGTTGAGTTTTGAATCTAAGTGAGCACAGAGTTAACACTAGTTGTCCAATAAATTAGTAATTGCTTCTCGTAGTCACAAAATAGGACTTCCATTACTTCTATAATAGAAGTTCTATAAAAGAGCGACATTTGGAGCAGACTTTACACAAAGGTTTGGATCGTTAGCAAAATGGATAGTCTTTAGCCTAAAGCCATTGAGAGCCCAACACTACACTTAAGGCATAGAAGGTTCGTCTGTTGTAAGCCGTGACTAAAGGTTGGGCACCGGATTCATAGAGGACTGGAGGCAACAAAACAATAAATAGTAATCATCTAAAGAGGAATTACAACCGAATGCCGACTAATCTAATCGAAAGACCGTTGGAGTCGAGGCATCTATCGGTCCATCAAAAGAACCGAAACTAATGGTCGGAATTTCATAACCGAAAATAATTGTAAATCAAATACTTTTGAAGTAATTGTAAAACCAAATGCATAGCTTTTCTTCACTTTAGAGACAATCAAATTCTAAGATTTTCAACGAATGATTTATACAAAAATTGTGAAATAAATAAATATTTATTAGCTTTTAGTAAATATTGCATTTAATACTTTTTACAAATAATTGAATTTATAATTAAACACATTTTGATTCAAAATCTAAACATATAAATAAAAATATTGGAATCATTCAAATGTCAACAAATTGTAAATAAAATATTTAATGTTTATCTTTGGAAAGCCTTTCGATCTCCGCACCCAAAGTATTCAAGTTTTCCTAAAAATGAGTGAAATTACTTTTAAATCTTAATCGAAATCAATTAATAATTACTTTGAGAGTTATATTCTTAAGAATGGTGTCCTCCAGAACTGCCTGCAATTTACGGTTTATCTCAAGAGATAGTTCTAATGTGAGGTTGGCGTCATTCGGCGCACTGTTATATAGTGAAGACATTATACCAGTTCTTCGTTTTGCTAATTGACGCTGAAATTCAAATGTTTGCAAAATTTAATTTCAATACAATTTGAAGTTTAATTTAAGAATTTCATTGAGAAAACGATATTATCATTAATACCTTCTTCTTATCCTTTTGTCAGCAAAATTAAAAACATATAAATTTATTAAACGGTAAAGAATACAAAGATTTGGAAAAATGTCACTTACTTTGTGGTCATCCATTGAAGATGTGGAGAGGGCTCCGGACTCTTCTCTCATTATATAGTATTGGATTAGTTTTGACTTCTTTTTCATTTCTTCGATCAGTTGTTGATTATGTTCTTCAAAGAAATCGATTTTTTCGTTTCTCTTTTCTAAAGCCTTTTGGAGTCTAATTATTCTATCGATTAGAGACTGTTTGTCCACTTCTGGCAAAACGGCCACATTCGGCATACAATTGGTGTCCGAATCGGTAGAATTTGCTTGATTAATACTGACTGAAGGCTTTACTTGCGATGAGTGCGATGTCGTCGATGTTTGAGATGAGCTCAAAACTGTGTTGTTTCCACTCAACACATCAGTCAATGAGTTTGAAGAACTGGTTCGCGAACCGATACTCATGCAATCGGTCTGACTATTGATAGAAGTGACCTCCAAGTGTTCGAACTTCTTTCTCATTGATATCAGTTCTTTGTTGAGTTCCTTAACACTCGTCAAATGGCGTCTCTTATTAACTCTGATATCATTTTGGAGTTCGTCGACTCTAATCTTTAGTTCGTCACTCATTTTGGTCTTTTCGGCCAATTTTTTGGCCAAAAGATGTATTTCTTTTTGATGCGATTCTTTTGTTTCTTCCAAACATTGATTTAAATTCGAGTTCTTTTTGGAAAAGTCTTCGCATTGTTTTTGGAGTCTTTCGACGTCTTCTTTGAGTAAAACTGATTTTTGTTCTAAAATATTGTGCTCTGATTGCAAGTTAACAGTTTTGGCGGTCAGTCTTTCAGTGAATTCAAGAAGTTCTCCCTCTTTATGACGACACGACTCCATTTCAGACATGAGCTCATTGTTGGAAGTTTTGAGGCGTTCGGTCTCTTTCTCTAAGTCAGAGACGAGTTGTTTCTGTTGTTCCAATTGAAGTCTCAACTGTTCGGCGTCTCTGAGTTGTGCCATATATTCACTTAATTGCATCTCTAAATCATTGACCGTTTGCTTCCATTTACTGACACTCTGCTCATAAACTAATCGCTCCCTTTCGAGAGTTTGTATTTTTGTGGTCAAACTGTGGTTTTCTTCCGCATAAACGGTATTCTTCTTTTTGAAGACTTCCATTTCATTGTTGAGAACTTCTATTTTGGCCAAAACGCTGTCGTTATCACAATTCGAAGACTTTTCACTGTTTTGGGTCTCATTATTGACATTCAATAAGTTATGCAATTCTTGTCTCAAACCGTCGGCCTCTGACTTCATTTCAATCATCTTCTGAGTAACGGAATCGAGTTTGGATTTGGTGTCGTTGTGAGCACTCGACTCATCCTTTAGTTTGTTGAGAGTCTGTTTCCACTTCGAGTCTCGATCTTTGATCTCATCTTTCAATTTGTCGAACTCTTTCTGTGTTTGAGATAATTCGACCACTTTTTTATCCAAAGCACTCATGAGTTGTGACTTTTCGGTCGACAAACATTTGATTCTGTTCCTGAGCCCTTCTTTATCTTTGATAGCATCTTGCAGCTTTTTGTCCATATCACTTCTTATTCTCTTGAGAAGAATGACTTCTTTCTCATTAGTAGCATATTTAATAACCATTGATTCCAATTCCCTTTTTGTCGTTTCGTTTTGTTTATGATTTTTTTCTAATTCTTTGGACAAAAGAGTCTTCATTTCCGTAAACTTTGAGTCCTTTTCTCTCAATTGAGTCCTAATGTCTTCGATTTCATTTTGTAAATCGTTTTTCTCTTTTTGTAAAACAATTATTTGATTTTCATATTTCTCTTCAATAAATTTTGTATCAAATTTGATCCCATTTTTATTCTTCATTTCGCGAACAATGTCTAAATCATTCAAATATTGGTCAATGAGTTCGTCCTCTAATTCTTCGTCAGTATTAAAGCCATTGTTTGAGGTTTCATTTGGCACCGAATCCATTGATATTTTGTCTTCATTTGAATCACAAGTTTGTGGCAACTCTTCATTGGAACCGATGACGATATCAGAGTTGCGGTCAATCATTTCATCGGCTGTGGAGCTGTTATCGCAAAGGGGTATGTCGTCAAAAGTGGCGGAACTTTCGTCACATTTTGAATTATGGTTGAGTTGAGTCTTATCGCTGTTGTCGACAATCGATTCATTGAATTGATTATCGCTTTTATCAGTCATTTCTTGCATTCAATTCAATGACATCTAAGACTGAAAGTCATTTGATATGAGTTTATAATTAATCGATTCGTTGTAAATAAATTTGAATCAATATTTTATTTGAATTTTATGATAAAATGATCATTACTTTCACGAAATGTAAATAAATTTTTTCTAATTAATTAAATAAAATCTGAATACTTTTGAAATGATGTCAACGATTAGTAAAACATCTGTTAGTGTTGTGTTGTCTAAAGTTCACAAATATTTGTAAACAAATCGCACGAAAACCGTTTGAGAGATGACTCGTTTGACATTTTTAGCGCTTATTTTAATCATTCTCTTTATTTAGTTAAAATGACCATACTCATTAAAATACAAATTTATTGAAATATATGTAGAAATTAAAATAATTTTCCAAACCTTTAATTTTTGTCAACTATTTTGAGAAAAACTTGTATTAAAGAAGTGCTGAAATCATTACTTAATGTTAACAATAAATTCAAAGATCAAATTAATATGAATTTTAGTCGTCGTCATCAATGATAAGAAGTTTTCTCTTTTTCTTATTTGTGAACACAATTTCTTCGTCGTCTGAATCATCAAAAACGCGTTTTTGAGAGCTTTCGATCGTCTCATCAATTTTGAGAACAGAAGAAGTGTCAGACGAATCCTCTGAGTCGTGAGAAGTGATATTCTCGGCTCTTTGATCAGTCAACTGAATATCATTATCGATGTCATCATTTATTTCATTGGGATGTGTCAGTTCATTGTCGATGTTAAAGCCATAATTCAGTTCCTCTTCTCCTGAATGAGCGGTAATTTTATCCTTCAATTCTTTAATCACTTTATCAATGTTTTTATCAATATCTTCATTATCCGATTGATTTTCATCTGAATCTTCAGAAGAATCGAAATTCTGTTCAACAGTTTCATTGTTTTCATTATCAGAATTTTCAATGAATTCCTCCCCTTCTGTCAAAATCTTCTTCGTCTTGTTTTTTGGAACTTTATTTGGCTTTACTTTTACTACTTTTACGAAAAGTCCCTAAAAATTAAAAAAAAAGAATTAAACAAATATTAGAGAAAAGAGTGAGAAAATGGAAGACCTGTTGTTTGAGTTGTTTAATGAGTTGACGTCTAGTTTTGGTTTCGTCGATCATTTTCTGGAGAATCAAATCGATGTAATCTTTGTCGCCATCGCTCTTACCTTTAAATTCGTCGAACAAAACTTGAAGTTCGAGTTCCTGTTCTTCTGTCCACAATTCTTTGGTTCGCTTTACTCTAGAATTACTATCAAGTTCATATCCATCCTCGAGTTCAGTGGCTTCCCTACTGTTCTTCCAGAAGAGGAGTTCCATAAATACTTTTTTGTTTTTCTCTGCCACTAATTTGAATTTTGAAAGAATATACTTGGCAAAAGCAGACAATTCTTTGACTCCAGCACTTTCGTGGCGCAAAGGATCGGAAAGAATGCGCTGAAAAGTGCGGAATATCGACAATTGAAACAACATTCCATGCATTTTGCTGTCAAACCCTATTCTGTGCAACATTTTTGCCAAACAATGATTAGTCTCATCGCTATTTTTATCATAATTTCTGAGTAGAAGACCACAGGTTTGGATGACATTCGAGTGACAGTATTTGCTTATTACTTCAGACAATTGGATCTCAACTTCTTTGATGCGAATATTACCCTCTTCATTGACTAACTCTTCGTCCACTTCTTCTTCTTTTTCTTCGTCATTATTTTCTTCGCAGATTGGCTCTGGAAAGCTGGACATAAGAACTTCATTTAAAGAAAGCAACTCATCCTCGGGCAGAATATCTGAAGCACCGAAAGCATTGTCGTCATCACCGGACCAACAGTTTCTTGCGTCTCGATATAAAGCAACGGCTTCGGCCACACTTTTCTGTCTTAGAAAATAGTGAACTCTTTGCAATACTTCCATCTTTTGCTCATCACTTGGTTTATCTGATGTCGGGTCAAAAGCTCGAACAGTTACGTCCTCATCAGGTGCCGGCAAATCGATTTTTCCTTGAAGTGCGTCCGAAACTGTTTCAATAATTTCAATCCAAATGTCTTCGGGAGGCGTTTTATCTTTTGGTTTCTTCTTATTCTTCTGAGTCTTCTTTCTCTTCTTAACCTTTTGTCGAACCAAAAGACGAGAATTAGTTTTGTAGTAGTTTTCTAACATTTTGAGGAATATATGGTTGGTTTCGATTAGGTCTTTGAGAAATGCTTTTGACATTTTCGACTCATTATAGTCGTGGAGCAGAAGTAGTAAAAGGTCTCTGTATTCCACTTCATAGAAGATCTGTTTCATAATAGTTTTGGCCACATATCTGACGGATTCCTCTTTGGAACAATAAAAATAATTTAAGCTAAAGAGTAGTTCTCTGTATGCTCTCAACCCATAGTGCAGTCTTTTAGACCAAGGGCGCAACTCTTCTTTTTGGGTCTTAAGAAATTCCAAGTAGTGTTCAATTTGTGTCTGCAAGAAGTGAAATGTCTGAATAGACATAGTCTCTGAAACCAGAGAGTTGTCATTGGTCACTTTAGGATTGGATCGATTAAACTCCATAAAGAACTGAATGGCCCACAAATAGTAGGTCTCGTCGTTGTCTTGACTCATATTTCGACTTAAATTATCTTTGATATTACGCATAAACTGATTGTAAGAATTGTTGAGAAAATCAGTACAAAAATCAAATAGTATTTTACGAATCTTTGGCGACGATTTGTGGACGACTGGAGTTCCCGTTTCTTTTCTATTAGTGCTGTTATCTGTCATCGGCTGTCGATTCTTAGCCTTTCTTTTAACGGATTTGTTTGTATCGAAATTTATTTGATCCAAATTCTCGGGATTCTTATGGAAAATGATGTCTCGATTGCTAATTGATTTCAAATTCTTGACATAAAAAGTACCATTAAATCGACTAAAATTCTTTGGAAGGCTATTGGAAAGACTTTTATCTCTGGCTTTAAGTTCTTTGAGCTCTTTTTGATCAATCTCTCGTTCGAAATCACTTCTTGTGTACACATTTGATCCATTGCTGCCTTGATTTGCAACACTTTTTGCAATGAATTCTGCGTTTTGTTCCCTAAACATAAGTGAAATGATTTCAATCAAATGGAGGCAAAACTCTCGATGGGAGTCATCGTTTGACACAAACAAAATCAATTCATTAATTCCCGAACTGTGAAGAACTTCGAGGAGACGGTCCTGAGAGTTGGTGTCATTGTCTGCCTCCAGTCTGCCTGATTGGGCGTCGATAGGAATGTGCAAAATGTTTCGAATGAGAACCAGAATCCTTTCAAACATAATGGTGTCCTCTATTTGTCGGTCGTCTTCATTTAATTGTAAAATTCTGGTCAACTGTTTGGCCAAAACGGCCCAAAACTTTTTGTGTGAGCCAAAGGATAATTTGTAAGAATAGAGCAATGATTGCAATTCGAGGTAATTTTGTGCCTCAATCTTGTCGTCAGGTATTCGTTGTCTGAACAGAATTATCGTCGGATTCGTTAAGTCGACTAAAAGTCTTAAAACTTTATCGAAAAGTGGAATGTCTTGAAGTGAGTACTGTTCAACGATTGGGATCAAGTCGTTGTCCACGATATTAGTGAATCCCAACTGCTTTCTGACCGTAAACTTGTGTTTGTCGTCATTACGAAGAAATCGTATCAATTCTCGGATAACATTATTGGCGTCTGTTTTGTTCAAAATGTATTTGTTGTCCAAACGTTTGTTCTTATGGCCCAAATCGTTACAAACGGCGATCACTTCACTCAAGAGTTCATTTTCGGCATTTGACCCCATATTCAGGCTTTGGTTTAATTCAATTCTTGTCCACCGAATCAATCAAATTATTATTTAATTTAGACTTTGATTAGCGCTTAAAATACTCGCAAATAAACAAAACTTTTGGCGCTTTTATGACATCACATGAATTACGTAACATTTATTCATTTCAATTTGAATCTTGCATTTTTTACCTCGACTATCAAATTAAAAATTAGGCCGCTTTTAAACTAACAAGATTGCAAATCGACTGACATGATTTTAGAATGGCCTAGAAGAAATTTAAGATTTTCTAAGAAATTTGATGAGTTTTGTAATATGAGATTTTGTTCACCTGAATAAATAAGATTCTTGTTTGACATTGTACAATCTTGAGTAAGCTAACACAGAAATGATAGAAAACAGGTGAAAGTTTTCTCAAGGAACTGAAATTTAGAGCTAGGTCATTGAACCTAAAATTTATTGTGGAAACAGAAGAGTTTGATAAGTTTTGTATCTAATGTGTCGTATGTGTTAAATAGAAAGTGGAGTCTATTTTCTAATCAATAGACTTATCTGTTTCTGAAATGTTTATTAATATACATCATACTAAAAATTGGTGTACATGTTCATTTCAAAAATTATATTCAAATCTAGTAATGGGTTCGAAATTAGTAACAAAGTTATATGTTTCATATATGACCGCCCTGTCCACTTTCTATTTAACACATACGATAATGTGAAATTTACTGTGAGTTTAATGGATGACCAAGACATCTCAAGTGATTAGTCGAATGGATTAAAGTTCAAAGAGTATGTTGTGTATGTTCTAGGGCATTTAATTGAGAAGAAATTTGTCGATAATTGATTGGAAGGACTAATAAATAGATGGCATTCAATAGAAATGAAGAGTTTTTATTGGTTGACATTTGTGTGAATGGCTTTCAATTAATAGGCATTTAATCGATGAAAAAACAACAAAAACAATGAATATTTGAATCAAAGCTTAGATTTAGATTCAATTTTAAATGTTTTTAATTATTTCTTAATTAATAATAAATTCATTTCATTTAATTTAATAAAATTAGTCACAATTTTAGTATTTATTTGAATTAATTGTGTTATTTATTGATTGATAGAGTGATCAGATATGATGGCATCGATGGCTGCCCTCAATCGACCACTACTTCTGCGGTGTAAAACAGCTAAAGGCCAGCATATGATTGAAAACCTGACGGGTGATAACACTGTCGAAGAATTGAAAGCAATGCTATTCAGTATCACAGGAGTGGATCCAATGGCTCTCCGAGTTTTGGTAGGGTTTCCGCCGCGAGAACTCAATCTTAAGAATAATTTGCAAAAATTGGACGAACTTCTGAACCAACAAAATAGGGAAACACTTATCATTGAAGAAGTGATCGACAACTATGGTATGCATTCAATCGTTATCTTTGTTTTGCTTTTAATATGAATCAAATATTAAGATAACCGAAAGAGTCGTCGTTCGCCAAATGTGTCTTCAAATCAATACATTTCAAACCGTTATTCGGATGTAATGCAATCCTTCAACAGAAGTGATGCTATTCCTGCCGGTGTTCTCATGCGTCGGGTCGTTCCGGCCAACAATTCGTGTCTCTTTACGAGTGTTTATTTCGCGCTTTCGGGCGGAGAGTTCAATGACACAATCGGTCCGGCGTTGAGACAAATAATTGCCGATACGGTGGCCGCTGATCCCTTCACATACAACGAAGCATTTCTGGGGAAACCAAACCGCGAATATTGCACTTGGATTCTCAATGAAGAGCACTGGGGAGGCGCTATCGAACTGTCCATTCTTTCGAAATACTACGGCATCGAAATCGTTGCCGTCGACACTCAAAATGTGAGACTCAATCGTTTCGGTGAAGATATGTCTTACGCGCAAAGAATCTTTCTCATTTATGACGGCATTCATTACGATCCTTTAATGTGGGAGCCCTTAGATAATAAGAACCCGATTCAGACGGTGTTTCCAATGAGTAATGAGTCGATTCTTGAGATGGCGTTAGAGATCGCAAACGAAGCCAAAGCGAGCCGTCAGTTCACTGATGTCCAGAACTTTTCGTTGCGATGTCTGGTCTGTAACGCAGGTCTTAGAGGAAACAGTCAGGCACAGTCTCACGCCCAGGAGACGGGTCATCTCAACTTCGGTGAAATCTAACGCTTTTGGTTTTAATTTCCAACACAAATATAATATTTTTCTCATTCATTACTATTTTGTAAATACATTACTATTTCTTATTGTTTTTAACACTTAATGCGAAGTAATTTTCGATCTTAACATTTAAGAAATTCAGTCCTTTAGAGAATTGTTTACTCTTTTCTCAATCATTGAATTCTTTTAGAATAATAACAAATTTTAAATCAAATATAGTTTTATTTTTTAATTAGGTTTTTATTGTTTTTCAATTTTAACCCATATTTTAGGCTTAAATTTGTGTTTTGCTCAAATCATTTTTAATTTATTGGTTGATATTTTAGTTCAAATTATATTAATATAATAACAGCTCCGAAATGGGGAAAATTTACAGCAGTTTTGAGTACAAAATATACTGTTATTCGATAATCGATACACAAATTCATTGATTGTTATTAACTGCAAAACAATTATTACAATTAAACCCCAAATAATATAAATTTTTACTACTTTTTACTGAATTCACTTTTTGATAAGTGTCGGGTCGTTTATTGCATGCTTTGGATCACAAGTGAATGAGACAGTGATGGCATACCGTATGCCGTCCATCACTTTTTCAACATAATGTGGATTTTCTGAGCCTGAAGTGAATGCCGAAAGTCGTCCCAATTTGGGCTCAATTGCAATGCTTTTGTTAAGAGTGTTGTCAACGAAGACAAACCGACCGCCGGTAAAGTCCTCGTTGAAAGTCGACAAATACAGTAAAGAAGTGAAATGAAAGGAACGATAGGTTTCTTTGTCGACGTGTTTGTGCCAATACTCGTCGTGGACTGTTTTGGCTGCCGATGACGTCAATCGCGAGAAGAATGTCGGATGAGTTAAAAATAAGTGTTTCGATGATATCCCGAAATGAATTGCAATCATTTCTCGAATTTTGTTTTTCACATTTTTATAGATTTCAAAGTCTTTTTCAGTGAATATATTCTGTTTTTGTTGGCTTTCAATGAGTTTATAAATATTAACAAAACTTGTGTTATGAGAGAGCGCTCCCGAATGCAGGTCCAGAATAGAGGCGCCACCCGAAGAACCACCGAATGAAAGCCCTCTTTTAGCTAATGATAATAAGTGAATGGCTTCAGTTTTGGACACCACTGCGTCCGACACAAATCTGCCACATCTTTGAGGGGCACATAACTTAAATTTGAGTCTTTCCTCTTTATAGTCGTGCGAACAAATCACTTCCTGACCCTTTGGAGAATTACTAATTGTCTCTAAAGCAGTGGCCATCACCAGTTCTGTACGGTTATTGGTTTTTGTTGTAAAATAAACCATTAAAAGTATAACTACCGAAAGAGCTATTCGGCTGAAGACTCGCCTCCAAATTGAATGAGTCTGTGTCTGAGTTGAGTCGGAAGTGGCTTCTGGAGATGGACTCACATTTATGGTATCTTTACTCTTATTGGATATCTTTTTGTTTCGCCGGTTTATAACTTCTGAAGACATAATCAATTATTTGGTTTTCGGTTAAATATGAATCAAACAAATGATTTAATAATTGAATTGGTTTTCAGTCAATTCATTACAAAACAACTTTTGAATCAAATCTTATCTGAATTGTTATCTTGGAAACAATGATACAAATGTTATGTAATAATGATTAAAGTTGACAAACGAGAGACTTTTAAAAGTGTTTTGAAAACAAACCATTTGTTTTGAATCATTGATTGAGTGGAGAGTATGTGTTGTCATAGACTGCACTCATCTGCGAATGTGTGGCAAAACATGCATTCAATGCAATCAAGTTTTCCTAATTCCTGAACTTCTCTGCAATGAATACAAGTTTTAAACTTAATTCAAATGATCGCTAAAACCTGAAAAGTGAGATTCATATGCATTCACAATATGTTCAAGACTTTCGTGTTTTTAAATGCTTAGTTCACTTTCATTTGATCACTTCAATGGACTTTCCCTCAGTTTAAGAAACGATTATTTGATTACGTGTTTGCAGTGAATTGACGCATAAAATATCACCTTTTACAAAGCTACTCGTTTGTTTTAATTTCATATCGAAATTGTTGGCCATAATTATTTTGAATAGTTTTTGTTAAACTTTTCTGACATATGTTTGCGTTTGCATTGAGCGCAGAACTGGGCATACCTTATAAGTTATCTGAATTGAAGTGAACTCGATTATTGAACTATTTTGAGAATGCAAGGGGTTTCGAAAAGAAGGTTACAAACCAAAGCATGTATTGCTGGAGCAAAGACTTTCTTGATGCTTTTCAACATCATATTCTGGGTAAGAGTTCTTTTAACTAAAACTACTTATTTAAAAAATGATCAATGCCAAATTTAATTGCTATGTTATTGGCAATAGTATTATTATTTCTAGAGTATGGTAACATCTCAAACTGAACATAGAAAAATTGCAGTAAATACATGACTTTTTTTAATTAGTTTAGAACCCATTACTAAATTTGAATACAATTTTTAAATGAACTTGTACCTCAATTTTTAAAATGATATATATGAGTAGAAATCGCTCTTACATATAAGTCTATTTGCTAGAACCAAAAGTAAACAAATAAATGCAGATTTGAAAATGAGAGTTCAATTTTTATTCCCAGTAAATGATTTTACTGCAATTTCTCTATGCTCAGTTTGGGATGTCACCATACTCTATTAAACTTTCATTTGCTTATTGTTTGAGTTTATTGACTTGAGCTAAGTTCCGTTCCTACGACTGAATGCAAATTTTTGTTAATTCAATAGATTTATATTTGAATGTGTGTTGAGTGCAAAATAATGCCTGAGTGACCCGCACAATGACCCTTTACAATAGCTCTGCGAAGGCTTTACAATAGCTGTGATTACTTTGAAAGCAATATTTTGATACTAAAGTGAATTTTGTTCGCAGATCATAGGTTTGGTTGTATTAATTTCTGGACTATGGATGAGAACATCGATAACCAAAGTGTTCGAAGTGTCTCAGTTCCACTTCGCTCTGCCCTCACTGTTCATAGTGATCGGCGTTGCAATGCTTATGATAGGATTCTTCGCGTGTTGCTGCACAAGCAATGAAAAGCCAACCCTTCTCTTCACTGTAAGTAAATATCCAAAAGTGAAATGATTTTAACGATTGTGTCAAAGCTGTCCATATTCTTCTTCGTTGTCTTCATTCTTGTATTTACCGCTTCTGTCACTGGATATGTATATCGAGATAGTCTTAAAGAAAGCCTCCATAGCTCACTCAATCACACTATTCTCGAGTATGGAAATGGCGGACTTCTCGATAGGGACTGGGATAGAATTCAAGAGAGCGTATGCTTTAAATTAATTTTTGACATAAATAAAAAGTTTAAATATGATTATAGTTGGAGTGCTGTGGAGTCGACGGCTTTAGTGATTGGATTAACACTGAATGGGCCAATGAAAACCGAACCTTTCCCACCAGTTGCTGTAAAGATCTGAATGCATGTGATAACCTAGATGATTCACAAATCAATCGAAACGGATGTTATCGGGAAATTCTCACTCTTTTGAAGTAAGAATTAAACTATCCATGATTCTTATTTAATGATCAATTTCAGTGACAACTTGAATGGCATTGGAATTGGAATGCTCTTGGTCGCTTTCTTTCAAGTAATTTAACACCAAAACAATTTCTGAACTAAAAATCTAAACTGATTTGTGTACAGATAATAGGAATGGCTCTGTCCTGTTGTTTGGCGCTTAATATCAATAAAGCACTTTATGAAGAAATGTCTGAATAGAAGAGGATCTCAATAATTGTTTAATAAATTTTTAGTATTCTATTGTTTTTCAATTTTAAGGCTTTAAAATGACTTAAAATAAAAGCTAACATTGAAATCGTATTTTTGTGACAAATTGGAGATAAATAGTTTCACTGTTGAGATACTGAAAATTTTAGGTTTGCGAGGAAAATGATGGCTCGACCTAACAATCATTGCATAACATTTGAAACATTTGAGTCAATCAAAAGTCTCGCGAATTTCATAACTTTTGTAATTCGAAAGAATTTAAATTGAATTCATCGATAAAATCATTGATTGGAGTATTGTTTTACAGAGTATTAAAGTGACTAAAATGATGTTGCGATCAGTTATCTATATTTGTTTGCTTTTGGGAACAGTCTATTGTGGCCCCGATTTATGTGAAAATCGCGCTAAATTAGACTCAATTGCGTGGGTCGGCAGTCAATTCAAAAATATGTGGTTCTTCACCAGTGGTGGACACTATTGGTATATCAAAGACGAGCATTTTCCGCCAGGCCAAGGAAAACCTTTGCCAGACCCTTTCAAGATAGGAGAGGCTGCTTTTTATTGGAATGGTCTGGATGCTTGTGCTGCAGTTACAAGCAATGACACCAATGACATGGCACGGGAACAAGTGGTCTATTTGATAGAAAAGATCAACGGAGATAACCATATCCTAATGTTCAACACGAAGGATGGTACCTGGCTCAATAATGCTCAACCTTTGCTTTACTTAAAGGACCGAGGCATAAGTCAAGCCAAAGTCGAGTGGACTGCACCGATCGATACAGCCTTTGACTACCAAATGACTAAAGTTGTGGTAATTCAAGAACAAAAATACTCAGTCGTTGACATACAAAGTAGGTGCAGTAGCTCTCTAAACTTTGGAACTGGAAAACAACCCCTCCCTATAACTGATTTTAGTAATAAAGATAAAATCGACGCCATGGCAGCCATGCCTAATGACACAACTGGTAACTTCTTCTATCTATTCCAAACTCCACCGGAATCCGATCGCCAAAAGTTCTTTATATTAGAGATCAAAAAATTCACAGAATCGAGCGGACGGTTTGAAACGAGAAAAAGTGTATCAAACGATACTTACACTAAATTCTTCAGATTCAACAAAACTTGTCAACATTTGGGTACTGAAGTGGAAGTGCAGACAAAATCAGATACAACACCCCCACAAGTCGAGACTGACGACCCCAACAAAGATAATGCGCTAAAACCTGAAACCCCGTCAAACTCGGATGGCGAGGGAGGCTTTCCCTGGATTGTTGTTATAATAATCGTAATAATTATTGTATTGATTGTCATCGGATTGATCGCATGTCAAGCGATGAAAAAAAGCAAAGGCAAAGAGGCTAACGCTCCTGATATGGCCAGTTCTTCGGCTCAAGGTTCGCAAATGCCTAGTACAACAGCTTCTGCCCAGGGTGCCTCAGATGCTGGATCCTCCCCTGACGGCAAAACCACCTCAACGGCAACGTCTACAAAATTGGGAAAAAGCCCATCAACAATGTCTGTCCGCTCAACTGGTGCAGGACTCAGTACGGCTAAACCAAAAGTATCAAGCAAAAAGTAACTCATATGACCTTTGACTTCAACTCATTTAACACAAAATTGTTTTTTAAATTCAATTTATTTTTGTTGTATTATTACTCGTTTTGAGAGTTATTTGAAAATATTAATAAAACATTAAATATATTAGAGTTTAAGCGTTGAACTATTTATTATAATATAAGCAAGATAAGCTTTCATATATAAAGTTATCTGCTGGAATTGCAAACGCCCAAGTTCAATTATAAGCTTAATTCTACTCAAAATTTTCAATCATTAATAATAAGTTGAGTGAAATTATTGAGTCGAATCTTTTTATAAAGTTGAAATAAATGAACTAATTCATAAATTCAATCACATTTTTTGCAAATTGTGTTCATTGAATAATTGAGAAAACGTGTATTTTGGAAGAAAACTGAACTCTCACTTCAATACATGAAATATCACTTCATTTTTCTTTTAGTTAAGTTTGGTTTCAATTATCAAATAAAAGGTTTAGAGTTAAGAATCTTTAGAAAATGTTTTTATTGATTTCATTTTTGTTAATTTATTTGAATTCATTGCAACCATTATTTGGAGAACAAGTTTGGCGAATGAATTCTAGTTATTTGAATCTTAGAAATTATGAGTTATTTATGCAAAGAATCACTGAAATCAATGGCAAAGACATGTTTAGGTCACGCGCTCTTAATTTCACTGTCGATGACTTCAAAGACAAATTTGAATGTGAACTGGAAAAGTTGGAGTTGTGCGAGGCCAACTTCATCACCAACACTGCTGGCATAGCCAAGACCAGTATTCAGACCGAAATCCTGCAGTTGTGTCAATCTATGGAGAAAGACGTTGAATGTCTGCTCAATTTCTTGAATAGATGCCCCAAAATAGAGAAGAGCAGCAGTTTTACAATACTTTCCTATATATTTGAGAAGAATCGCAATGTTGTCGACACTTGTAAGCGAAGACAATATGAATGGATCGATCCTCACTACTCAAACACTAATGGTTAGCCTTCAAAGAAGAATGCGTTACAAATGTTTCCTTGATTATTAATTTTGATTTGTTATCGTTTGTGTGTATTTAGTCATAGAAACGAGTTCTGGAATTTGTATCGAAACAAAGGATATCGAGAAATGCGACAAAAAAATTGCTGACTTCGATGTCGGCAAAGATTTAGTACAAAATCAGAAGCAATGCATTCAATTCAAGGCATACAAGGAATGCATTTATATTATTGTTAGGAAAAGTAAGTGTAGTTTAGAGGCCAAACGAATGGCTATCAAATATCTGAAGTCAAGAGTAAAGTTTGCCATCGATTGCAAAACTGGTAACAAAATTGTTGGGCTCAGAGAAGGCGAACGCATTTTAGTGGAGTTAGAAATGCAGTCAGAAATCGATGGTATTTATGATCGATTAGAACAATATATTGAATGTTTTCAATCTTTTTTACAAATTGAAAGTGATATTAGAGACTCCCTGCAGACGAAAAGCCAATCCACTGATGCATGTGTGCACCACTCAGTACCAGAAAAGGATCGATAATTTGGTCGTCGCTTCTTATTCTTTTTCTGAAGAGATTCTGCCACACCTTTGTTGGTGAGACCAAAACCAATATCACAACAAAACAGAACTTATTGTTTGCTTCAAAATTGAATTTCTTTTCTTTTATGGAATTGTTTAGCGCTTATTCTGAGTTTACAAAATGTGTTACAATTATCACATTATTGAAGTGCGGAAAGAATGAGGCGCTCAGAGTGTCCCGAATTATAGAACCCTTACGACAAATCTCGACTCCCATTGGATGTGATCATTACGAATATGGTTCGTCTAACTGTGATCCTGTCCTCAATTAGTTGCAATCAATTGATATTTATTTGTGATAAAGTGAATGAAATGTTTTAACTTAATATATAATCGTTTATGTATTGAAAAGTTTATTTTTAAAATATATATTAATTGATATTTTATTGAATGAGATTAATATAAAATTTTAATAATAATATCAATAAATAGATATTGAACTGAAAAATTTATTAAACATGCATAACAATCAGTGACAAAACTAATTTATTCAGATATTGTCGACCTCAGTAATACCTCTCCCTCTGAATGATAGGGTTTCCTGCAATTGATGACTAAATGGTTGACAAAGAATTGGAACAAAAGAGAGTTTTCAATGTTGAAGAGTACGGAAGCAAAACAATCTATGAATAGCTATTCAAATGTGTAAACTATGTGTAACTAAAATATTCATTTTCCACAATAAATGCATTGCTTTTCATATTTTAGAACTTCCTATGACTCCGGATTTCAGATTCAATTTTACTGACCATTTGTGTCAAATAAATGCAACAAATATTTCCATTCATTTCTAACAATTGGTTCGAAACAACAAATTCGATGACAATTCAAAGTAAGGGTTAATGAAACCGATCGGAAAACTTGCATCGCATCCAATATTGTCATTAGTAGTGATAATAATGTTTAAGATGTCATAGACATCGATGAATGGGTTTCGTTGTGCGCTGTCATCACTTTTATCATCATTTGTGTGTATAACGAAAGTCAGAGTGCATTCAATATCTGATTCTGTGTCCCAAACCAATAGCCTCCGAATCCAATCGATTAAAAGCCAATTTTAAAAACAGAAAACTTCGATAATTGAAAAGTTTTGACAACTTTTTAATTAGTTGTCAATTGTGTTGGTATTTGAAAACTGATTAAAGCATCGCTTTTGATGTCTGTTTTGGACAGTTGTGTAAAGAAATACTAATTGTCTTCGAGTGCGTCGTCTCTTTCAAAGACAGAGTTCTGATATTTGATGTGAAGCCTATATTTTGCCATTTATTCGATACTTTTATTCGTGTCTTCAAACGGAAACTCGAATTCAATGAATTATGTTTTATATTCTTTTGTTCAAAAAATCGCAAAATGATATCGATTTCATTCTTACCTCAAATCTCTTTATGAAGAAAAACGAATTTTAAAAATCAAAGTCAGCACAAAGAGTTTGATTCTTGCAATATTTGTTTGATCACAGAATTGCAATAAACTTATAATTTGATAATATTTATGAAGAATTCATAATAAATTCACAATTTTATGTGAAAATTAATCCAAAGTGTCATATTTTAATTGTGAATAACTTGTGGTTTAATAATTGTTTAATAAAATGAACTATCTCAATTTAAAAAACATTCATCTCCTATACTTTTGGGCTCTTTTATGTAAGTGCTGTCAATTTATATAGAATTTCATTGATTTAGTGTTGGAATAAATTGAAGCAAATTTTATTTTATTTATCGCTTTTGGATAGTTTTAAGTGTGTTTGTGAGGACAGGGGCCGAATCAAACTGTTCCCAAAAATTGAACAATTGCACACTAATGGTTAGACCCTATTTGAATGATTTGCGTTATATGTTTCCAACAAACTTGGAGGACGTGGATGAGATGTGTCGGTCAGTATTAATATATTAGTTTAAATTTTTTCCTAATATTCTATTTATTTATTTGTTTGATTAATGAGATATTAATAAAATATTCTTGAATTCTATGGCAATAAAAAAATGCTTTTAACAATTTTACTGAACAGAATGTGGAGTCAATTCGTAGACTGTGTCCGAAGATATGTTTCCCAGTGTTTCAGCGAAGAGAGAAAAATATTATTTCATAAATCAGTAGAGAATTCTGTGGATACGGTTCATGCGATATGTAGTTCAGAGCTTTACCAAAAAGGTAAGTAATCCAAGCGATTAATGCTTTCTATTAAATGTTGACAAACACTGAGCCTTATATCTGTTATTCGATGTGAATCACAGATTATTTGTCAAACGCTGTTTGTTTCAAAAGAATATCAGTCGATAGTTGCGGACAGTTCTACAAACTACTAATTGAACATGTCTCTAATCCCAGAGCACACGACGACCATATTTGTTGGCAAGATCCTTTCTTTACATATATTTAGCAAAATGAGATAATTGAGTGATTTATTTGGAATTAATAGCTCTTATGGTCAATTTAAAAATTGTGTCAGTGATCCCCTTCTCAGGGAATGTGGCCGAAGAGCGCGCAGTCTTATGGATCACTCGATGGGATTCTTGATATCGCGATGCGCTCACCTCAATTTGGACAGGTACTGGTATTTGTTTTAAGCTTATTAAAAAAATGCTTTCTCAAGTATTAAAGAACGTTGTCCAACTCCGGTTGAATCTCAAGTTCCGATAACAAGCACAACTGAAGAGACATTTAACGAAGAGAACGACATATCAAACAAAGCCCGCGCTGACCGATCGTATGATACAACTCATACAGAAACAGAGCCTTCAGCTGAAAATGAAAATTGGTCCCCGCAAACTGCTGTATATACACCACCTCCAGAACCGGGCAGTCAGACATCAGGCGGTCACACATTCACTGTAAAACTTACACAGATTTTAAGAAATTCATTATTCACAGCTTTAATCACTTTTTTTATTTGCAAATCATTTTTAAATTCATCGATTCATTAAATTTGAAAAAAGAATGGATTGAAATAAATGTGACTTTTGTTTGCGAATCTGAACTATCTCAATTATTTCTTTATTAAATTCTCGTGAATTTAAAAGCATTTAAAAACAAAATGGAATATTTTTTATTTGAATTCCTCTTTTTGGTTATCTCTGTCGTTGGTTCGATTGAATATCAAGAGGAAAGTTCTATCAACCAAGAAGATTATGATTATATTCTTAACATTGAATATCGGAGTGCAAACAACACAAATATTTCGTATTCTACAAATACATCTGAGACAACGACACAACTAGCACAGTTAGAAACTTCTTCTACTGTCAAATACGATTTGTATGAATTATTTGGTTACAAATGAATTTATAAATGATTTTCAAATAATTTTCTGACCTAAAAGTGCCGCCGATTTATGTTTGGACTCCAAAATAGATTCTGTCGTCGAATTCGCAGACAAAAAATGGATGTTCTTTAAAGGCGACCACTACTATGAAATCGGACCATTCGGTCAGACAATAGATAGTCCGCGAAATATTAAATTGGATTTTAAAGAAGTTGAGACACCAATTGATGCCACTCTTGACTGGAGTGAAAACATTCTTTTCTTCTTTAAAGGAAACAAATATTGGAAATACCAAAACAATACATTCATTTCAAGTAACAGAATATCTGATGGTTTTAAAGGCATTCCTGACGGACCCTTTGATGATGTTTTCAAATGGAATATCAATCAAAAGACTTACTTCTTCAAAGAGGGCAAGTTTTGGAAATATGACAGCAGAAAAAGAGAGGTCCCAGGTGGTTATCCCAAAAAGATTTCTGAATATTGGAAAGGAATTCCTGACACCTTTGATGCGGCGCTCAGTTCTCTTGAGAGGCAACAAACCTATTTTTTCAAAGATAACAAATATTACAGATTCGACGACTTCAATAAAATGGTTGTAAAGTCTAATCCTTCATATCCGAGAGAAACGCATTTATTTCTGTTTAAGTGTCGCTCTTTTCCCATAAGAGTTCCCAAGTGGGCACCTCTTCCAACACCACCGCCAATAAATAAATGGCAATCCAAAGCAACTCCTGAATCGTCAACTCAGCCTTCAATTTCAGAACCTGACGATAGTGATGAAGGAGAGGGTTGGCTTATATTCCTCACAATTATTTTAGGACTTTTCATAATAGTAATTATGGGAACTTGCTTTTATGCTTCGTACTTGCTCTTTTTTGGTGCTCCAATTAATCAAGAAGAAAATCAGAGACAATCTCATAGTAGAGAAACTCAACAAACAAATGAAGCTCCTGTTGATGGAGCGACTGGTATGCACTGAACTGGCCAACAGACGTCAGCTCCACATCTAATATCTAACATTTATTTTATTATAAGAAGAATCTAGGACTTTCATCACTTTTTATTTAATTTCATCTTATTTTTCAATTGATTCTATAGTTTAAATGTAATAAAACTTATATTTAATAAATAATTTAATGAATGTGTTATAAACTTAAAGAATGAATGCTTTACAAACATTTAAGTCTTTTTTCTATTAGAAAATTATCTCAAAAGTTATAATTTCAAAAAATATTTATGAACTTATGGTTCAATTAAAGTGCATATTTGAATAAATATAAAATAATACAGAAAAGAAAGCCACTTGGAAATAGACATTTAGAGATCAAATCAATTCTGTTTTTGTCAGATTTGAAACCAGTGATGGCATACACTTTAAACCATTTGCTCTTAACCTTCGATTTGTCGCTCGAAGTCTCATTTGTGTTCTTCAATTGACGAAAATATTAATTAAATTATAGAAATTAATTAAAGCAAATAAAAAACTCACAGAATTAAGATTTTCAGCTCTGGCTTGATTAGCTTTTGCAGTAATTCTATCATGGTAGGTTATAGCGAACGCGTACTCAATCAAAGCCAAGAAGACAAATGCAATGCATATAATCATCCAAACGTTGAGAGCGATTACATATGAAACGTTCACTTCAGAGCTCTGGTATTGTTGAGTGATGAGAGCCAACAGAGCTGTTATTACCTGATTTGATGGATCGCTTGTTATCATTGATTCACATTTGAAATAATTTCAGAGATAAGATCGAAATTATTCTTAGATTCAGACACTCTCTACAATTAGTTGGCATTTGACTAAGAATTTGATGAATCGATGCAAATATTGTATTACTTTTAAATGCAAAAGTACTCACCAGTGCAACTCTAGCAGGGTACGCAGAAATAGGAATCCAGAAGCCCACGAAAGACATAATTACTATGAGAGCACTCGGAATATAATTCTTGAGGACATATAGTCCTAATCGACGAGTCAATACTATTCGACCTCTGAGTAGTGAAAAATTACCTAGATATTGGAATTAAAAATCACACTGATATTATTCTGATGAATATTTTATTCAAACAGATCGATACCAATGTTATATCTTTTGGTAGAATTTTCTGCAGAATATTCTGTGACATAGAACTGAGTCCTAAAAAATAATAAATTTTTCCATTAATTGAGAGGTAAAAGTCATGAAAATTGAATCGATATAATACATGTGCAGAGTTTTGGTGAGTGAAAATTCTTTCCAAAACAGAAGGACAGTATCCGTGAATTGAGAAACTGGTTTATATCGTGATTCGACACAATATTAGTAATAAATTGTTTATTAAAAAACTTATTTGAAAGTAAGAGATAGCCTTACGTGACATTATGTCAATATAACACTGCTGAGAATCGTGCGGAAACCTAGAAAACTCCATTTCACAACTCAACTGTAAGGATACCCTGCAACATATCAAGAAATTGGTTTTCAGGCATTATTATTAATTATTTGAAGAAAATCTATTGAATAGAAAAACTCATAAATGTTTGAAACCTGGAGGCCATGAAAACTCTGGTTTTGTTTGAGACGATAAAATACTGAGTCGGAAATATGATGTGAGGCACGTGACCGTCCAGTGCATTCTTGAAGTAAGAGTCAGGAATCCAGAGCTTTGTTCTCCAACTACTGTCTAATACCATATTTTGTGTTGCGTTCGATTGTAGTCTATAGTCATTCCAGTATTGGTGATAAAAGATGTCCACCACATATGTCTGCAATTAAATAGCAGTTTGTCATCAATACTATGAATATGTCACTCAATCGGGGAATAACTGATTACAAGTTCGGTCTCTTTTATTGATCGGATGTTGAGAACAGAGACAGAGACATCCACTCGAACAGCTTTGTCTGCTCAGTGACGAGGAGTAAATGAAAAAAGTGATCAATTCAAATTTTTTCATCTTGTCATTAGATATGACTTGCCATCAAATTTTGGCGGAATAGTTGGGTCGTAATCAATCGGAAGAATTGAATCATAAACTCTATTCTGACTGCTTTGAAGACAAATATTTTACATAATTGGTGATAAATATAATGGTTATTACTCACATTCTTACAGAACATTCAAAAAGGGATGAAATCAGTAGAATTAATATCGATTTTGAAATGATGTGAACACAGAATTTATTAACCATTTTTATTGAAAACTGTAATCAACAATAAGCACATTAGATGAGGTAAATTGAGAAAGATTAATCCACATTTTGGCAAGGTAATTAATTGCTGATAACAATGGAAAAGAGGATAAAACAGTGTAATGTTTACGAAATCTACTGAACTTTTTCACTAAAAAAGTGAATTTGATATCTTTTGCGACAAAGAATAGCAGAAATCTATTTATGAATAGAATAAACATCATATCTATTATTAACAGAAATGATTGCAAACATAAGTGTTAATGATTAATAAAATTAGGAGAAAATGAAAGAATTATAATATAAACTGACAATTAGTGTGTAAATTAAGGCTTATTTAACTCACTTTACAAATCACTTCGAGAGTTAATGAAATAATAATCTGCAGACAAATCCTAATAAACGAATTACTCGTTTGAATGTTAGCCAAAAATGCTGTTCAGAACCAAAACTATTGAACTAATTTATAATATTTTTAGTTTAATTTTCATCGGAAAGCTTTTTATATTTGCTTTTTAGTGAAGTTCTTAAAAAGTTGACGGATCACAAAAATAAGAGTCGGTTCCGAATAGTTCACAATAACTGATCTCTTGTGAGAAAAATCAATTTTAAGAACATTTAAAACTTAATTAACAGTTAAATGATGTGTAAAACTACGAATTTTGGCATATTTTCATTGAAAAGCGTTAATTGTTTTCTTATTCTGAAAAATTGGCCTTGTTAATATTGAATGGGAATTTGAAGTTAAAAGCATTAGAACGACTGCGTTCACTGTAAAAATCAATAGTTTTAAAATTAATGGCAAATACGAGTGAATGCAAACTATTATTTCGATAAAATCATTCTGAAAGCACTCAAATTTTGAAATTAGAGAATTTGTGTGGAAATTATTGGCGAGAAAATCAATTTTAATTCTCTTCTATCAAATTTCTTATATTCAAGAATCAATCTCTTTTTCTTCAGTGAATTTTGAATATTTTAATAATGGAAAAATTATAGCGTTACGAAACAAAAGATGACATATATCCAGGATACTTACTGCATTCATGTGAGTTCATTTAAATTTAGATTTTTGAACCATTCAAACAAAAGCACAGAATGTGATACGTTTTCACTCATTTGAGAATATTTTTTATTGTTTAAGTCATTATCTGAGAAGAGGTCAACAGAACTCGAAGGTAAACGAAATGCGATGTTTTATCCATAACAGCATAAAACAAACCGAAATGATTGCTATTAATACACATTTATTCGGAGAATTTCGGTATTCGTCTGTTCGCCTGATATGAAGTGTGAAAACGCATCTGAAGTGTCAAACAGAGGATAACCGATCTTTGGGTTCTTTGTTCCCACATTTGAATAAAAAAAACTCATTTATTGCTCATAAGCCAAATGATTGAAAAAACTGATAGAAAGCCTTTGATATAAATTGATATCAAATGTAGGAATCGTTAATCACTTCTTTCAAATGGAAATTTGTATTTTTCTTATGAATTCTGCGAAATAAAAATATGTCACAAATTTAAGATTTATATCATTTAATTAATAAAAATTTTAATTCAAAGGTTGTGTTTATGTGTTCGTAATTAAACATTTGGAAGACTCCCAAAAATTGTGAACAACTTTTCTTTAAATAACAGTATTTCACACAAACTTTATTCAACTTTCACTCAAACAGTGATCTCATAAATGAAATGATGTTTTCTTTTGTTCTGCATTTTCTGCTCAAAAATTGAATAAAAGTTTATTACATTAAACGTAATCGGATTCAATCAAATTAATAGACATCAAAATTAGAGAAAAGTACATTATCTCAACCTTGAAAAGACTTTAATGAAATTAACTTGATAAATATATATATATAAATTCAATTATAATACAATTCTGCGATGAAAAAGGCGATTTAATACTACAGGATGAGATATGAGAAGGCACCATTAGCATGATGAGCAATCTAAAATATAATATCCCAATGTAAACTTGAATGGACCACTACATTGAAAATATATTAAACTCCGTTTCTAAAATGTAACGTTATAATTACATAACAATTCTTTACATGTATGCCTTTATGATATACAAGTATACAAAGCCATCATAATTACCTGTATCATACGGTGTTTCTGGTATCTCATCCTGTAAATGCAAAAATTATCTGCAAAATGATCATCTGGGAAAAGATGTTTAAGTTATGCATTTAGATGATAGCAAATAGGCATTGAGTAACTCAATAAACATAAACCATTGTGTAAATTAGAGTAACTGCAAGAAAGGCGACGGGAAATGCGATTCTCGAATACATATCAATACTGTTATTTCGTGAATTGGATTTTGTTATGAAATTAATTAATCTTGTTAAGCTATTTTTCTTTTGAGTAATTTTTGATTGGATTTCATTGTTTTGGTTGTCGTCCGGATTATTAATAGTATTTTGCGTCACACAAATGGCAAACGAGAACTGAACTAAAGTGGCGAAAACAAATGTTATGCACAAAAACATCCAAACACTCATCGCATAAATGTATGAAACGTTCAGATCTTCCTGAGATTGTTGTGATATTAGAGCTAACAGAGCTGTGATTGTGAGGCCAACTCTGGCCGGATAGGCAGCCGTCGGTATCCAGAAGCCCAGGAATGTGAGGATTACTATTAAAAAGCTGGGAATATATCGTTTTATTATGAAGTTGCCGACGTTCCGCTTCAATGTAAGACTTGCTCGTAAACATGAAAATGTTCCTGCAATTGAACAAAAGATTTCATGAATATAAAAAATGTGTAAATACAGTGCATTCAATCAAAACATTTCACTTTTTTCTATTATTAAATTCTGTTTTCTCGGATTCTTAAATAAATATTTATCGAAATAATGCTTCAAAAGTGAAGAATAATATATAGAATTTTTATTCAAATATTGAATTCAATCATTTGTCAATTTTTCAAAGAATAGCTCAAAATTCAATGAAAGTCAACTCGAAATTCAAATGAAATCCAGAGTTTTGTTGGGATAAAGTCAGAGCTCTTATGAAACAAATGCCTTTTTAGGCATATTCTGACTTATCTTTTCAGTTATATTCTTATCTATTGATTATACAATGAAAAAAGTATCATTTTTAAAAATATGAAAAATTCAAAGACTATTAATGTTGAGACTCTATTCAGTGATCGCCAGAAGTAAAGTTCTAATAAAAGTTTAGCTTTTATTTCAATTGAAAACTTATTCCGATATTAAAGAATTTTTTCATTCAAAAGAATTCAAAGTTTTAAAAGCAGTGAAAGTATTGATATCTTGATGTTAGGCTCACTTTCATTTAGAATTCAATTTAAATTCCTTTCATCTATAGAATGTGATGTTATGCGGAAATTGAATATTTATAGCAAATAAGTTTAACAACTTCTTGCATTAAATGACCTCAAATACAATGCATGTTATGAATGGTTTGAAGCATCAAATCTTTAATTAAATACTTATTCAATATTTATGAAATCGTTAGCACAATAGGAAATAGCAACTCACCTACGTCCTCGTATATTTTGACACAATTTTGAACTGAAACATTAGATATTTCGAATTGTGGCAAATATATATGCTTGGTAATGTGAAATTTCTTCCATTTGTAAGTAAGTATTTCAATGGAATTGGATACTAAAAGAAAAATGAATTGCGAGTTATTAGAGTAATATATCTGAAAGTTTATTTAAATGCTATCTCTTTTGACAATCTATTATTCGAAGAGAAAGGTTCAAACAATTCCACCAAGTAATCAATAAGTCGGTAATTCAGCTTTGAGAGCTCTGGGAAAATTTTTTTCGTTAATATCTTTTATTCATTGAAATAAATTGACTCAATTCTAGTCATTTGATTAATTTGAGTGAATTTCAATTTGAATTTATAGCGAAATATTGCTTTCATTTTTCATAACAATTTATCCTTTGATTATATCTCTCAAACAATTCTTGTGTTCAGAACTAAGACGTCGACCGAAATAATAAAAAAATAATCGTACGGATGAACACAACTCTTATTTATAGCCTTTGGGATGAATAGTGACTTCATCTTTGAAATTAGTATTGATTTTTTGTCTTTTACTCCTAAACTCATCCATATTTGTTTCTCAGAGTATAAGAAGTGATTTTCTCCAAAATTAATTGCATGAACCAAAATGAAACTTAAATTGAAAACTTACGACTCGATAATTCAAAACTGCATTTTTGTGTGTCGAAGGGATATTTGACAAAATTCATATCACAGCTGAACTCAAGGGTTAGTTTGACGGCCATAAACACCTTAGTCTGGTTTTCAATTGTGAAATATAGGATTGGGTCAATTATATTTGAAACTGAGCCATCGATTGCATTTCTGAAGTATGTGTCGGGTGTCCACATTCTTTCTTTCCAAGTTCTGTCCAGGCGTATTTTGTTTCGAGGGTCGAGTCCTACTGGCGTTTGTAACCTGTGGTCACTCCAGTATTGATGAAAGAAGACTTCCACTGCAAATGACTGCACATTCAATTAGAAAAATTCACTCAAATTATTTCAATAATTTATAATAACATATTCATTAAAGTAAAAGCCGGAACAATTAATTGATTTCACTTCAAACTGAGTTCGTAAAAAGTTCATTCGAGCAAAAGAATTGTTAGTTTAATGGAATAAATGACAATATTTGAACCAAATTTGAATTAAAATTATAGTTTTTGTGTGAAAGAGTTGGGCATTGCATACACATAAGGGAACAGCAATAAAATGGACTAATTGTCATTTAAATGCATTCAAACAAGTTTTTAACCAAAAATATGTCATTTCATCAGTTGATCGAAGAAACAAAATAAATAAGAAATGATTGGAAAATACCAGTGATTTCTCTTTGATTGAACGAAATGAGAGAACAGAAACGGATGCATCTATTTGTACGGCGGTATTATTGATGGTAGGTGCTACTAAATGATTGTAGTTTGTGGGTAAGATCTCATCCATTTTCCAGTTTGTGTTACGACTGGTTCTACTCTTACGGCTAAATAAAATTTATTCAATAAGTATTGAAATAAGATATTCTGTGAACACTTACAGGATTTCAACGAATGGCCCCAATTGTTGGCTCTGAGTATTGGACGTCACAATAATGAGAAGAAATAGATATTTCAATGAATTCATGTCTAATAAATTCCGCTCTTCTTCTTCCTCTTTCGCCAAATAATAGATAAGATTTTGATGAAAACTACAAACTAATGGACATAAGTCTGTCTAAACTAAAAGCACTTGAAATAAGTCTATTTGACAACTAATTCAAGTTTACGATCACTACTGATTGTCACCATTGGTGTAGCGCTTAATCCTAAGACATGACTATTGCTCTCGACTTACAAAAAGAACAAATGATTAAAGTTTAACAAAAAAAATGTTTGAGTGGTTGAGTCGTTCACTATTTGTTAATATCTGAGGGCGAAATGCATTCAAACATTTGTGGTTAATATGCAATTCATTGGTGTCTAACGAAAGTCAAGGTTTAATGCATTTGTGACTACCGTTAAGACCAAAACGAAACGGAAATTTACATATTTATTGAAATTAATAACAAATTTTCTTTAAATTTTAGCAATTTTTGGTCATTCCATTGCTTTGTTTATATTTTGAATTCACTACAAATAGTATTCAATTGATTTTTCTGAAAAGTCATTAAATTCAATTAAATTGTTTTTTGAATACCTTAATGTCTTTCGATTCAATTATATTTGTATTTTCCTTCGATTTTTGATTTGAGGGAAATTCTATGAAAATTCAAAGTAAACACATTTTTTCTAATTCTATTAAATTGACTTTAATTGAAATAGAAATGAAAAACAATTGGGCTTTAAACAAGTTACTTCGTTTTTCAATTCAACCTTCACTCAAACAAACATTCTTAAATTGTTTTTGCAAACAAATACATATTTGAATATTCTTAATTGGTAAATTCTTAATTGCACAATCTGAAAGAGCTAAAAACTAATCAAGTAGAATCGATTGGCTTTAATTGATCCAAACTTTTCTTTTAGAATTCCATTGAGAATTCAAATAAGTTTTATAACACATTTCACTGGACGTGTCGATCAACTCAAAGCTATTTTAAGCTATTAGTTGAATAAAGAGCTTGTTAAGATAGATAATGATGTGTTGACTTTCACAAATTTAAGGAATGAATATTTTGCTTAGAACTCTGAAACACGAAATCAATTGTTTTACTCATCATTTGATTGCATTAATAAATATATTGTATTCGAACTGACTTTTCCTTAAGAAATAAATAATTGTTTGAAGTTTTCTATAAATAATTGATTATAATTCGAGAAATTAGATATAATGGATGCGAATTGCATTCAAATCTCTTGTGCTCTCAAAGAATGCAAAAAACAAGTAATTTATTTTCCATTAAATTTTCATTTCCCTAATAATAAATTGACGTTAATTAGAATTTCTGGATTAAGTCAGGTTCAGGTAAATTGTGAACTCGTAACTTTGCCCAATTGGTTGGAACAGGCAATAAATTTGCCAGGACAAATGTATAGATTAGATTTTAGCAAAGATTTTATTGATTAATATTTATTACATTAAATTATATGACAATAATTTGACTGAAAAATGAAGAAAATTATATAAAATTGAAATAATTTGAAGCCAATTATGCAAAAGTAATAAACAAATGAAAATATTTAAAACAAAATTCTGAAATATTTGACGGAATCATGAAATTTGATGTTTTATTAAATTTAAACATTCATTATAATAATAATAAGACAAATATTTATCATATGAAGAGTTGACAACAAATTCATTTGGAATCTATGGTAATATCACAGATAATTTTGAATGAGTTTAATAAATGATTTCTAAAGTATTGGTCCAATCGATCAGATAAGTGGTGAGCGCTTCTATCTCTCCCTTTCCTTAAGCATCAGTTGCTTTTCTCGAGCTTTTCCTTCAATGTCTTCACTTTTGCTGATAGAGCTGTTATAGAACTGCGAAAAAAATAGTAATTCAAAGTCATATAAATTATTAACAATTTATCACTGATTTGATTCGGAACAGAATTGTGTGGGAATTCACAGCAAAATTACATGTATTTCCCTTTCATGTATTGTTAGAGACAATCGTAAAGGAATTTAACAGACAAAGTACTGAATGAGAAACAGGAAAGTCAACCAACGATACGAATGTCACATCAGATTAATTCATATTTCATGCATTAATAGCAAACATAACGTAAATTTAATTAATTTAATTTTTTTCTAATTGAATTTAATTAATGGTAACATTTATGGCATAAAAGCAATGGTTACCTCTTGAGGAATATCTTGAGACTCAGACGCGAGTGTCTTGAGTTTCATAATGTGTGACATGAGTTGAGTAATAATGTTTTGAGAAGAAAAATAAGAAAAAGTTGTTGTAAAGCAGTTTATAATTAGTTAATATCTGTAAGTATACGAAATGCATTTCTAGAAGAAAGCAAAACAAATGCCAAAACTTTTTTTTGCGAAACAAATTAATAATTAATTGAGGTCTCAGTTAATAACATAATCTGTTTTTGTTTGCCGTAAGATATTAGTGAAAACACATTCATTATTCACGGATCGAAAGTAAAAAAGTTGAATAAATAATTGATTGATTGACACCTACTGAAACAGTAGTGGCCGCACACGAATGTCTTCTGTCTATCAATCCATAGCTGAGTAAAGTTTGGTTCCACTTTTTCTTTAGATTTGCCAATACCTGCATAAATAGTGCAATCAAATGATCACAAAACAATTGTCTTATAAATAACAGAAAAAGAACTCAATTCAAAAGAAATACAAAAATCAAAACTTTTCAACAAATTGTTTGGATAGCATTTGCACAGCACTACACAGCAGAGCACTATTGATTTCGTAACCAATGAGTTAAGGTTTCGCATAGAAAGACATGCATTTGATTAGACATCGATTTTAATGCATATTTTGTCTAATGGATGACAGAAACAAATACTTTTCATAGAAATACGATATACTGTTCTGTTGTGAACACAAATGGGGATAATATTAGTTATTCTCTATAATATGTTATCTGAAGATATGAGCGAAAAAATGAATACTCAGAGTCTATTGCTATGAGAGTTGCTTACTCAGCCTGATTAGTATCAAATGTTATCATTTAATGATGAGTTTGCACTAAACTTTTGGCCAAAAAATCAAAGAATTGTCTAAAGTAGAGATTATGAACAGTACTCCTCTTGTCTTTCATCATATTTCTTACTTTTAAGACAAGTGATGGCAGTATTATTTAATACATAACCAAAACCATACATTCCCCACTCATCTCAAGAATATCATTAAAGTGTCGCAAAGAATATTCTGACAAAATTATTACAATTGTATTATAACACAATTATATTCTTTCCTCAGATCTTATTCTTGTGTCAAACAAATATATTCGTTGTGAACAACAAAAATATGAAACTAAATATAAACTGTGAATATGTCTCCGAATAAATTAATCAAAGCTCTGCATAAATGTAAGAGAATTTAATTTTACAGATTCACAAATAAAAATATACTCTAATCGTAGAGTTCTTTAGATTAGTTTATTTTGCAATTTGTTTAATGAAAAAAATATGTTGTTTTGTCCTAACTTTTCCCTAATTAATATAAATGATAAAGATATTTAATGAAGAAACTAATTAATATCTGCATTGCATGTCATATTTCAATTATTAAAATGTCAAATTACCATGCTCTAAACACAGTTTGTTTAATTAAAACTCAATATTTTTATTTTACTTTTTAATGAACTTAATCTGACATAAGTTTTGAACAAAAATAATGATGGTATAAACTTTGACAATTGTCTAACTTATTTATTTTGAGACAAGTGTTTTGATGACCCCTGAGTTACCTTCGATTGATTTCTAATCCGATTCAATGTCTTAAGACATGAAATAATTAGCTTTTGAGTGGAAGAACTCAAAAGAGTGGTCGGAAGTCATACAACAGAACAGGTTTTAGACAACAAATGTTAGTAGAGTTAAGTATGAAAGACATGCCATTAATTCAATTCAATGATTGGGTTTAAGCGGTGTTTTGTCTAAAAATATCAAAATCATAAGTGATGAACACTAGTGATGCTATTATTGTTAATACCTAATAAAATGTGTTAATACTAGACAATTGTGGACTGTAAGGAACGCGAACGAAACTTTGTCGGGTGCTTTGATCGCATAAGCATCTGTTGACTGATAAAAGTTTTGATTGCGGTTATTACCTCTCCATTGAAGAAACAAAACAGAAGCGCTACACACAGACCCTACAATGGGAGAAGAATGACCAAGACAATGATTTTATTACTTCATTTGATTCATTATTTTATTATCATTTTGTTTATCAGATTTATGTCGATTTTACTGAACCTGAAGTGATGTCACGATTGCCGACACTATTTCGTAGACTTTTTCTGCTGTCGTTTTGGTCTCCGGTCTGAATGGAGTTAACATAAACTGTAGGCCTAATAATGGGATGAGAATAAGCGTCGCCCGAACCGCTTTCCTATTCAATTACAAACAAAATTTGATATTTTTAGCAGTCATTCAATTTGATTAAAGAAGAGATGATAACAAATAATTGATTTCAAAGGATTCGACGATTCAATTAACTACAGGTAATCAAATCAGCCTAACCTTAGATAAGTTAGATAAGTAATTAAGCTCTTGATGCTTTTCAAATTTGGCTCATTAATTTAATTAAGATACCATTTGTTCTAATCTGACAGATAGACTCAAGTCAAGTGACTTTTCAACCAGACAAACAATAGTTTCAATGAATGATATCATGCAAATATTGGAAAATTACTATTTATAGAAAATGTGAGGCATAATGATTAGAATAACATCCGAGTGTTGTCTTTATAGGAATGAATTAATTCATTACTATTTTTAGATCAACTTTAATATAAAGTAATTTGAGAGAAGTATATCATATTTTGGAGGAAAAAGCATTGGATTACATGTAATAACTTTTAAGGCAATTGACTGAAAGCGTTAGCGCTAATGTGTGAGCTGTCAAAACAAGATCAACATTTCTCAACTAAATTCTCATTTTTAAAAGAAGGCTTTGAATCGCGATTTTATGGATAAATGACTTTCAAAATAAAGAAATAATTGTAAAAAATATTTGATTTGTTTTCTTACACTTTTCTTTATGTTTTGCCATAAATTTTGGGGAATTTGTGATTAAAAAGGTTTTGCCATTCAATAGAAATTCTGACAAAAGCTTTGCTTTAGTTCTGTTATAAATGTTTTATTGTTTCTCATTTATAAAAGCGTTTCAAAGTATGTGAAGTAAAAAATAGAAAATACTTGGAATCAAATTGAATGAAACGAAATATCAATCGATTTTAAAATAAAACTTTATTAGAAATTCAATGTCTTTTTAGTGAATTGAATTTCACTGATTTACAATGAGCTTGGTTACTATTGTTTATAAAAATTGCATGTTGTTTGCTTTCTACTATAATTGAATTCTTTTTCTTCAGACTAACTTCAAGTCATGAAAATATATTCTGATTAATAAATAATGAATTTGTGAACAAAATATAGATATGAGTAAAAATAGTAATAAAAGTAATGAATGTCTGAATACCTGGTTTGATGATTATCTGATGTATTGACTGCTCGTAATTTTGTGACCAAAACTCTCACAATATTTATTAAGAAGAATAGATTGAGCTGTTGTGCAATCAAATGGAATAACACATTCAAACAAATATCAGAATATATGATAAAAGTGACCAAACATTGCTTACCAGTAATGACATACAGACCGGACCGGTTAACAGCCAATTGTAAACTCCATCCTCTATCCAACAACTGAATTATGATTTAATTGCTTAATAAAACTTCTTTAGTGTCGAAACTTCATTACTTACTAATTTGTATCGTTAGAATCGGGTGAATTGCTTCTTAATAGAGCATAAATAATAGTTAGAGGGATGGGAACGCCCCACCCCAGGATGTAAAACCATTTAAGTATCTTATTTTCTGACACGAATGCAATGACGAGTAAAGTGTGAAGATATAGTCCTTCGCAGAACATCCAAAAATAGTTGCAAACCATGAAGTAGTGGACAAATATATGAAGTAATTGACACCAAAACTGAAAATCAAAATTAGACACTATATTAGTGGACAGAATATTTGGCATATTTTCTGGAATACTGACTCCATTATTGAGTAAAACATTGGACTCTTTGACGATCACTTTGTACCAAACAATCCTACAAAATGAGAGTAATATTTTAGACGAAGATTAGCCGTTAGTGTCGACTAATGCATAATTAATACGGACTCACGAGCCCAGCATTTATAAGCTTTTGGTCACAACGGAGTCATTTACAAATTGAATGATAAATTCTTATGATGACAGTTATGACTAAACGCAAAATTAACTAAAATTCCTAATAATATGCAAATGAGTTGCGAACAAAAGCTAAGATCAAATCAATTGATTACCACATTGTGTTGTTTATTATGAAACTGACGAAAAAGTTCTTATGGATTCTGATTCGCGTTTGTGATGAAAGTGACCTTTCATTTAATCATTTAATTTAATTAATTGGTTGTGACGTTCACTTTGTGTAAAACTTACTTGAACGAGAAGAAAATGGCCAAAGATATCATGAGTGCCACCACTGATATCGAATAACCAGTTATATAGATATTATTGATTAGAGTTCGGAACTGTTAAAGACATTCAAAATATTAGCTCAGATTAAGGAATGAGTAAACTATTTGCAGAGCAAAACACCAAAACAAGATTAACTGCCAATAAAAACAAATAAATACCTCGAAATCATCCCAATCGACACACCCTGTATAGTTAGACCAGGTTCGGTTTGTTTCGATATGTCGATACCATTCGCCTGTTTCTGTGCAAGTCTTACGAGCTTGTTCTTTAGTAACAGATTAAACAATTTGTTATAAACTTTGTAAACATTTTAATAGCTTCTAATAACTCTTACTTTCAGGAGAGAAGCCAGTAATCCAATTGGGACAGGGTATAAAAGCGACATGACCAGCTTGGGTATCGTTAAAGCAGCCCCATCCATCAAAAGTGCGCCTACAATACGGGCCGTCGACTAAAACCAGTGCAAAGGAGAGGTTGAGATAAACGTAGAGTTAATATTAACTTTTTATATGGAAAGAAAACGTCAAAATCAGAAGAAGTTTTGATGTCATTAAATGACATTTGAATTGTGAGAAAACTTTAGCCAAAAATACTGTATTAGAATCGATGTAAAATAAATTCTTGAAAAATAACAGAACTGAAGAATGAGTTGTTTGCACTGACATCCCTTTGAAAGATACCATTTTTTAGTCAATTCAATCACTTCTTCAAAAAAGTCGATTCTTTAACAACAAATAGAAGACATACTCAAACATTTCGAGAACATATCTGATGCAAACCTTATTCCATTCAATTTATATTTAATTCAAAGTTTATACTAAATATACCAAAGTTTCATACAATTTATTCTTATGGAATATTAAAACTTAGAATTTTGAGAAATTAATATTTGGTAATATATGTAATTGATTTGAACTGCGAGTCTGAAAAGTGAATATTAAACCATTAATGGAATGAATTCAACATAATTTTCGGTATTTTTAAAGATATATAAATAAAAGTGCATTTTGTTTTTGATGACTCGAAATGTAGCTAAAGATTGGCATCAAATGAATTCTTTATATAATGAGACAAAAGAAAGAACTCAATAAAGGAAACTCAAAATTGTGGAAATGGTATATCATTTATAAATGGCAAGAAAACGAAGAGCAAGTACAGTTCTCACAATCCTTCAACTGACTAAAAGCATAATACTTTTATGGAAGTTTTCTTTTATAAATCGAAATGTTTTTCTCAAGAAATAACGATAAAAATATATTACATAACAATCGGAAGTCGTGTTAATTCATGTGAAAAATTTTTTGCTTAAAAAGTCTATTAAACATAAAAAATAAAACGCGTTTCACATAATAGTGATTGAAATTTGAATTTTACTTCAATTAGTTGTAAACAAAAATCTTAATGTCTCTCATATTAAATGAGTTTCATTTCATTGAATTGTGATATTTTTGACACTTTAATTAAAGTAAATAATGTTTGGTTCATATAATGTTTGTCTGAGAAAAACAAATCTTTTCATATAAAAGATTGAGAGTTATTATGGAAATACATGTAATCGCAGTACAGAAGCCATTATCCGGAGCCTCTATTAACCGATTCGGTGGAATCGCAGGAGATTTGCTTTTATTAGCCCGCAGTGAGTCTAAGACTTTGATCTATAATGTTATTGAATTTGACTCACAATCACTTTTTGCAGACATTCTTGCAAAAATAAGAATACAATTTGTTCACAAATCTCATGAATAGATAGTTAGCGAAAATGAGGCAGTAACTTTGTTTAGTGCTAAGCTCTCGCACTTCCTTTAATTTGTATTTTTGTTTATTTTTCACTCTTAAAGACTTTTAATATAAACAAAAACTATTTTAGTAGTACTATTTGTTCGCTAAAATAATTGAGATTTTGTCGAAATACTTGAAATTATCTCAAAATAAACAGCAATTAATTGAAAGTAGTTTTCAAATTAATTCAATCTTTAGTTAAATAAATTCTTTTGTGGTTTTTTGGCTTTTTATAAAATTAGAACAAAAGACAAAACTTTTCGTACATTGAATTGAAATAAAAGTGTAGACCATTAAGAAATGCTTAAGTGATGGCCACAACAGAAGTGCAATCAAATAATAAAAATCAT
This sequence comes from Fuscozetes fuscipes, assembly GCA_034702105.1. Taxonomy (NCBI): domain Eukaryota; kingdom Metazoa; phylum Arthropoda; class Arachnida; order Sarcoptiformes; family Ceratozetidae; genus Fuscozetes; species Fuscozetes fuscipes. The sequence continues at coordinate 97,837 of JAQGCS010000003.1, forward strand.
TCGTTAAACTAATTAAGGCTTACATTTGGGTTTTGGTTGGTATAGGACTGTATCGATGCACTTCTCAAAAGCGTGAGCCGTATGATAATCAGCGTAGGGATCGGTGTCCAGACTACTCATTGCTAACCATATTTCAATCAATCGATTTATATCCACCGACTATTACAAGAGAAAGTATTTAGGGCTCAGATTATGTGATTCACATTAAGCGCTATCTGTAGCGTACATAACATCTTCGCTATACTGGGATTAAGGATCGGCGCTGTTGGCAGTGGTTGGCAATAATGTCTTACACTCTCCATAATTATCTAGATCATTGTTGTATTGGAAAACTGATCTAACTTTGGTCTGTTGGCTTTTGTCAGTACTGATGGGGTATATCACTATCAGATTCCCATATTTCTGTCCAATCGATAAAAGAGTGTTGAGATAGAAATGCAAATAATGGGTCGCATTTATGTGCAGCAAATTCTATACGGTATTGCCAAACAGTACTTCCACTCAGCTGATGCTCTTACATAAATTTAGTGGCATATTCGCTAAAATTGTTTACCTGAATATTTGAGCTGAAATGACACTGAGAATAGTCGCCTAAATCAATGCCATCACTGTTGAGATCCCAACTGCCGTTCGCCAAACACTTCCTGAACGCAAAATCTGTATTCGATGTATATTTTATATCAAAATATATTTAAACTCAATTTAATATAAGGTTTGACATCAAATCTCTTTTTAATAAAAACATGTCTTATATTTTGATTGAATTTATTTTTGTTTTCAATTTTTTGTTTGGAAAATATTCTAAACATTCCAAACAAATCCTATGCTATAAGAGATTGGTTTAATGTTTATCGAAACAAATTCCAACTAACTTTCAATTTGAGAGCCGGTAATAAAATGGGGACAGGCAATTTTTGAGGTGGTGTTGCCGAGAGCCGCACTCCAACAGCCAATTCCATCAAAGTCTGTTTTACAGAAGGGCTGATCTAATAATTGAATAAACTGTTAAGAATGCAGTTCACACACCACTCATAACAGAATGGAATGACTGTTTGTCTGTACTAACCTTTTTGGTGTCCTTCAGGTTCAGAGATTGCCGTTTGTTGGCAGTGGACAAACACTCGAAAATGCTGTGAAGGAGTTGTGCTTTCACTAAGCTCTGAATGGCTTTCCATACATATGATTAGACTATTTGTTAACTGAAATTTTGAATAAATCGATATTAAAATTAATAAGTTTACGAAATGTCAGTTTTGAAAATATTCTTATTTGGGCTGAAATTCCAAAAAATAGTGTTTTTGAGTCAATTAATTAAAGCAAAGCCTAAACATAAATCATTTTCAAGTTTCACCAAATTCTTTGAAGAAAGTTATAAATTAAACTTATTTATCGAACAATAAATCAATGAAATAGTCATTGAATCCTAAATTTAAAATACGCTCAATATTTGAAAGTAATGCCGAAAATTATGTTTGAATGACAATAGAATGTAATTAATCTTCGTTTCAATCGTCTCCTCAAATGTTTTCGGTATTTTCAAAGTAATTTTGGCAATTCTTTGCTCCATATTTTCTAAAGAATTTACTTCGAAATTCTATTTAAATATTATTTAAACCATAGAATCATTGTTTTTATGGGTAATATGTTTATAAATGCATAACTATTTGGATGAAATTATTGCAAATTAATTGGGAAATGTTGACTAAAGTAAATAAATTCAAAGTCAAATGATTCAAACATTTCGTTAATTCTGCATAACTTCGAGGAATACCAAAACGATCAAGAATTTTGATTTACAAGTAATTAGTGAACATAAATCTTTGGCTGTCTCTGACGCCAATCAACTTGTTTTGAATAAGTCGCCACTCATTGCGAAATAGGACTGCATTTGTATGAATGCCATTAACACAAACTGTCATTGATTTGAATGACTCAATAAAATTTAACATCCATTTAAAAAAATTAAAAACTAAATTAAAACTGTTTTTACGTATTTCAAGAATAGCTATTAAGTAATGACTCGAATTGAGTGACAATTTATATGCTTTTACTGACAAATCAATAATAATTGAAATAAACATAAATTCTATTGAATTCTAACAGAATGTGTGAAAAGAATAATGAGGGTAAGAATGACTCTCAAATGTCAACAATATCACCGATAAAACCTATTCTGAATTTAAATGTTGGATCATTATTCTGGTGGCCGTCCATTATCTTAATGTCTCACAATTCAGGGATTCCCAAAGGGGGTCGACCTCTTACCATCTCTAGAGCCGAAAAGTTGTAATTTAAATTCAGTATGTTTTGACACCCCCCCCCCACACCCCTAGAATTTTGCCAAAGTTTAACATTACAGGTATACCCCTAGAAATTTTCGGTTTTCCACCAGGCTAGATCCCCTAATCGGGCATCCATGCTCACAATTAATAGCAAAAGAATCCGTTTTCACTAAATATAAGGAATTATAAGAATTTCTGAGAATTCATTTAAATGATGCTGTTTTCAGATTAAATTTTCAAAATCAAAATAAACAAATGCGTGAAAACCCAAATAATAATTGGAGGAAAATATTGTGTACACTGTTTTACTAAAATAAACTGTGAGTCATATGTTTATTAATAATACAAATATTCCTATCGTTTGATTCCAGCGAAATATTTAGTTCAATTACTTATACAGTGTAGGTCGCTTAAGAGTTGATCGGTTAAGAGCAATTTCGGCTATAAGCAAGTGAAAGGTAATGCACCGGCAGTTTCTATGGAACTTTAATGTAAATCATTGCGGTTACAGGCAACTTTATATAAGCAAATTTCTCTTATAAGCAAGTGAATTTGAAGCA